>CAMOHE010048453.1:0-40635 GCA_946598075.1 Artocarpus hirsutus
TTAAGAGGTTCTTATTTCCTTCTCGAGTACCAATTGAGCTACTACCTCCCTTAAGAGGTTCTTATTTTCTTCTCGAGTACCAATTGAGCTAGTAGCTTAATTGGTACTCGAGAAGGAAATAAGAACCTCTTAAGGGAGGTTTGAGGTTCGAACCAGAGGGATGCGAAAGAAAAACCCTGAGGGGCCAGAGGGGACAGTACGGATGAGTGGGCGGCACAGAGATGGTCACCAATAAGAGCCATAAGTCTGGAGGCCCCGCAAGGTGGGTCCTATGGAGGCTTGAGGGAGTACGCTCGGGCCGGATGCCACATCTAATATATAAAAGAGATATGTAAGATCTGTTATTAATTTATGTACTTAGTATGTTAGACTTATTATTTGGAAAATACTTTGATTTAAATTTTTTTAAAATTCCACTACATATCATTTTTCAATTAGAGTCATAGTTTTATGTTGATTTTGCAGGTTTATGATTATGCTATGTACATAAATTATGTGATCTTAATCTTTTCTATGCTTGGATTTAATTTTTTAGAGAGTTGGCACTCTAGGGTTTCTATATAATTAAATGTTGTCATGAGATTATGTAGTGAATGTTTATTAATTAATGGTTAATTAAATTTCTATTTTAATTATTAAATTTATTAATTTTGTCGGTTATGGTTCCTAAGAGGCTAGAATATGTATCGAGGTTTTTCATGCAATTAGATGGTGGTCTATCATAACCGCCTAGGATTTATTATTTTGATTTTGATTTGTAAAATTTGTATTAAAATAATTATTCGAAGTGAAGACAGATCTAGAAGATAGAGATGACTAGAGTTCTCTATTTTTTTGTGTGTTTGTAAATTTTCATGTTTTTGATTTGTTGAAAAATAAATTAAAAGCTGCTTAAAAATAATTTTTACTATTTAGCCTCAGTCGATAGGCCAGTTACCCAGTACTGGGAGGCTGATGGTTGTAGACCGACAAGCCGATCTCCTAGATTGGCAGGCCAGTAGTGGGCAGAATTGTTTTTTTAAAACAGTGCATTTGTAGTGTAGTTTTTATTTTTATTTTTAGAGACAATTCTAAGAAACATGAAATTTTATCATAACTAGAAAAATAAATTTTTTATCTATATAAGATTGAAGAATTGAAGATGAATGCCATAAGAAGAAGGATACAATAAGAAGATATAAGTAGAAGAATCGATAATATATTTCGATTGATCTTTTGTAATATTTATTTATTTTTTCTCTAGGATAGAACCATGATATTACGGTTGTTTACTATATTGCTTGTAGCTTTACATGTTGCTTTGCTTATCTATATTATAATATGTTCTACCATATATGTTGATAACATGCCATGTAGAATAAGGAGTGCCGCTCATTAATTGTTCATGTTTGTTAACATAAAACCTTGACATTTTAAAATATTGAGTGGGAAAAGGTTTTCGAAGAGATGACCTAAGGCCTTTATTGTTGATCCATAGGTAATATATAGTGGTTCCGTAGGAAAGGATTTTATCATGTACCAAGCTAGATCTCTGAAGGGGTAATTTATTTTAGCATGATTTATCATTGTACACCCCTAGAAAGCAATTATAAATCATAGATAAAATAATTGAAGTGATGGTTATACACTCAAGATTAATTTTATTATTAGCCTACCATAGGAGCTCTGTTAATAAAATTAATTGCAAAAAAAAAAAAATGATTATTAGTATATGCTAGATTAGACTGGTCTTGCATGGCATATTTTAATCAAAGGAGATTCGTGTTCCTAATAGAATTTGAAAAGTCTCCCCTAGGTGGCTTGTTGAATTCTATGTTAACGATTTTTATGGTATGGTTATGATATTTTCAAGGTTTTGACACATAAATACATTGTCTACTTACTTGTTTGTGTTATCTTACTAAACAGTTGTGGAATGTTTGCTTATATCTAGTATATGATTCTTTATTGTAGATCAAAATATCTAAAAACGGTTTATCTTTGATACTTAAAAAAATACATTAACTAGAGAGAATTATAATGATTGAAAAAGGAACCAGAATATCATCCTTTCCTTTGAGAAATTGAAATTTGTGCTAACCTCACCATATCCTACTGAGCTTACCAACAAATCCACTAATGAACAAATCCAAGCGTATGTTATCTAGAAGGATGCTAATGATCAGGCCCGCTGTTACATTATGGATAGCATGAATAATGTGTTACAAACTCAACATGAGGATTATGAGACTCCTAAGTAGATATTGGATAATCTGGAAGACATGTTTAAGGCCAAGCCTTAACAAAACAGCAAGGGGCTCTTCCGAAGCTCCTTAAATGCAAACAAAGACCGTGGACTCTTGTGAAGGAGCATACGATGTTGGCCATGGTCTACCTCGCTCAACCTCAAACCACAATTGGTGCTGGCATTGATGCTATCATAGATGACTATGATCTTTGAGAATCTCTCCATGGAGTTTATCTCATTTAGAGCTTCATATAACTTGAGCAACATACATGATATTATCGTAACTGAGCTGATGAAGTAGTTATAGGAGTTTGAGAATCCGATTAGGGAAGCTCTGACTGCTAGGGAGGCGAAACTGGTGGTTGCATTTGGTTCCAATCCTAACTTTGGGAATCAAAAGAAGCAGAGGGCTAAGAACGGTAAATCTGCTATCTTAGCAAAAGGCAAGGGCAAGAAAAAGAAAAAGAGGAACCCAAAGAAGTTAAAGTGCTTTTTCTCCAGGATGGTTGGGCATATTAAGAATAATTGCAAAAATTTCCTATTTTAAGAAGGTAAGTGTGAACTTCTGGTTATTGAAAATTTTTTAGTTAAGGAATCAAATGACACTTAGGCTATTGATTTTGGAGTGACTATGTCATGCCCCAGAGTACGGGAGGTGACGTGGTAGTTTAATTAACTTAATTAAATAAAGATTTAGTTAAAAATTGGGTTTTAGAATTAGATTTATAAATAAAAATGAGATAATTTTAAAATCGTTCGAATAGAATAAAATAAACCATCATAATAGTTAAGCAAATAAAAAGAACATTAAAAATATTTAAATATGAGGTGGAATGTGTATGGGTCCCACTGGCTCACATATTGTGCACACACATGTAGTACTGACAATATTACTATACAACCACAGTCTAAAGTAAATAGAAAGTTAGGAATTTACATGCCTTGCTTGCTCTATTACAACCTACCCAAATCTTCTACTGGTTGTAAGTCCAGTCAGCGGACTCTTCTCTGATCCTAAGCTGATATCCACCTAGGGGTAAGATTTTTAAACAATGAAAATGCGAGCGAAAGGCTCAGTAGGACTATATTTTTAAAATAAATAGATAAATATTCTCTTAGAACTTTCTTAATAAATAAATAAATAAATAATTAAATAAATCAAATAAATATTTTTATTTAATAAAATTCCATTGAAATCAGTTTGTCAAGAGTACCTTTTTAATTCTCTTGGGCAAACAAAATATTCACCATCGAAGTGGCCCAGCTGGGTTTCGAGACCTGCCCCTAAGATCGCGCACTACATGACCCGATCTCTGATATGGCATCATGCCCCAAAATATATATACATATCTATATCTTTTCATGATTATTAAAATCTCTTTTTACCAAACATAATCATTTACATTTATTATGAAGTTCATTACAAAGATATCTCATTCTACCGTTGTAGAAAATAGTCAATAAAATCCTTTTTCAATCAATCATTGAAAAATATTTTATTAAAAATCACTTTAAGGCCAAAACATTGAAAATTGGCTACCAAAGAAGGGGTAGAAGTCCTACCTCAATATCCGTGCAGGTGTCCCACACCGTAATCCCTGTCCACTGTACGTTAGCTCCGCGGATCCATACATAAATCCTAAACGCATAGTAACTTAGTTCATTAGTACCTAATCCGAGGTATCCTATGTTACCAAATAGTCTCATGGTGTCCTAGTGTGCCATTTAGGTTTATAAAATCATTTTATAAAGTTGGAATTTCAATCAGGGTTCAAAACAGTGAAAATGGGTGAAAATCACAAAATTAAGTTTGATTCGGTCGGCCTACTGGTCCCCGTGGTTCGGCCGGCCAAACTGCACAGTTCGGCCTACCGGAAGACCAAGTCCGGTCAGCCAAACTTTTCCAGGTTCGGCCTACTGGTTGGATGAATCCGGCATGCCGATCGTTTGAATCCGGCCTGTCGAAGGTCAAGTTCGGCCTGTCGATCTGGGAAATTCTAGAAATTTCCACGCACGGGTCTCGGCCTCCCTGAACCCAAATCTTCAAATCTCACATGTTTTCTCAATCCTCAGGCATGGATAATGATCATAAACAATAGAAAATCATAGTAGAATACTTTTTAATGGATTAAAACAAATTTTAAACAAGATTTTCACAAAAATCCAAAAATAGAAAAAAAAGAGGAAAATGAAAAATCTTAATTTCGATCCGTTTTGATGAAATAAAGTTTGTATTCTAGCTAATCTAAGTCCATCTAACTTAGATTGAAGCTTTTCTAAGCTTAAAAACTCTTAGATTTCAAAATGCAAGAAAATTTAAAAAATAGAAAAACTTTGAATTTTAGAAACTAACCTCGAATCGAAGCTTTAAACGATGTTTTCGTTGTTGAATCTCGTTCCCAAGCCTTCAATCTACTAACCCGAAGCTTGAAATCAAATTTGACTCAAATTTTAGAGAGAGAATGAGAGAGAGTGAGAGTGGCCGAGAGAGTGAGAGAGGAGACAGAGAACGAGAGAGAAAATGAGGAAGAGAGAGGAAGAGTGAAATAAATAGAGGAAAAGATAGAAAAATGGTTGCACAGAACTATGTGCAACAGCACATTGTTTTTAAAATCAAATTGCTTTGTTAAAATTCTAAATTGACAATTAAAAATAATTTAAAATAATTAAAAATTATTAAAAGAGGAAAATAACACAAGGTTACTTAATTTTCACAAAATAATCAAATTAAGTTTAAAATACTCATTATGGCACACTAATTCACCATTTAGCACTCTAATATCATTTAATTAACTTCGGGGTGTTACAGTTGGGCTCCATCGAACCCATATTAGTGTGCACACATGGTATCAACAATATTAAATACATAACCACAGTCCAAATAAAAGAGGAAATAAATGAAAATATTACATGCCTTATTTATAAATAAATACCCTAGATGGTGATGTCCTAATCCTGTAGTTTCTTCTCAGTTCTTCAGCCTTCCCAAAGCTGGATTCCACCTAAGGGGGGAGAGAGGTTTTAAAATAAGAAAAATATGAGCGAAAGTCTAAATAGGACTAATCTTTTGAAAACATTTAATTCAAACATATAATTCATTTTTGGATAAGAGTTATAAAACAAGATAAATAAATAAATCGATAACTAACTTAAACTCATTAAATTTATTCATATCGATTAATCATTTATTCATCCATAGACAGTCTTATAATTATATTATCAGCAAAGTCATACGAATCACCACTAAAGTGACCCAACTGGGTTTTGGGACCTGCCCCCAAGTCCCAGAGCACATGTAATGATCATAAATGATAAACAAACACAATAGATCACATTCAAACAACTTTTAGCAAGATTTTCATAAAATTTCAAGGAAATCTGAACATGAGGAAAAAGGGGAAAAAACTTGTTTTAATTCAAATCTTGCTCAATCAAGCCTAGATTCTAGATTATTTGAGTTCTACTTAGATTAAAGGTTTCCCAAGCTCAAAAAACTTGGATTACAACTTTTTAAAGAAATTAAAAAATTTAAAGCAAAAGTTTGAAATTTAAAAAACAAGAAAACTAACCTCGAATCAAAGTTTTAAAATGGTTTGTGGAAGTCCAAATCATATTCCTCACATCCCAATCTAGCTGAGAATCAAGCTTGAACTCAAAAATTTGAAATCAAAATAAAGAGAGGAAGGGAAAGAGAGAAGGTAGCATGGTAGAGAGGGAGAAGAGAGAGAGAACGTGTCTGGGAGAGTGAGGGAGAGTGAAAGTGAGAGAGGGAGATAAGTAGGAGAGGGATGAGTAGTTTTGCAGAGCAAATCGTGTCCCCAACACATAGTTTATAGTTGGAACGTATCGGATATTAAGCAAATTGTTTTTTGTTTTAAGATTTAAAATAACATATAGAAATAATTAAAAATGCGACAAATTTAAAATATCATAAAATACTTAAATCAAGTTCAAATTTACATTAAGGCATACTAATCCACTATCTAAACACCAATTATGCTTAATTAAATTTTCTAGGTGTTACAACTTATTAAATGAGTTATTCATTAAAGATGAGAAGAAATGTGTAAACTCTTCCAAAATAAGAGTTTAGACAAAAAAAAAACATTAAGTCAGTGTAAACGTGAAACAAAACTTGAGAATGATAAAATTTAATTTTTTCCCTTGCAGATGACTTATGCATGAATCACGTGAGCTTAATTCCATCTATTTGAACAGAAAATCGAAGGTTTAAGGGCAGAGTGAGGATTTTTGAAAGTCCAGGTGAAAAAGTTGTTATTTTTAAAATTCAGGGGGGCAAAGTAAGGAGTTTTAAAAGTTCAGGAGGTAAAATAGTGATTTTTAAAGTTCAATAGACAAAATAAGAGAGACCCTAAAGTTCAAAAGCCATTAGTATTAATAATCCAATGTGAAAATCAACAACATAGCATTTGAAATCTCATATAAACACAATTTTTATTAAGAAAAAAGATATATATATATATATTTTCAAACTTTTCTAACCCTATATAAAAATATGATTTAGTATAAGTATATATAATTTACTTAAAAAATAATGGTATATGTGTCATAGATCAAGTCATCCACCCTAATCCTGACTCAAAGACTAGGAAGATTATGTATACTCTATGCCTGGGCCCGCCCCCGCTCCCTCTCCCGTCCTACCCCCATTTAATCACCTCTATACCCCACATTAGGACTATGCATTCTCAAACAACCAGGTTTTTTAAACCAGACTATTTTGACAGTTTTGAAAAATTCAGGCTAGACCAAAACATTTCTACATTAGGACTAAACCATAGTAGACTTTTTCAGAATGGCCAAGTATGGTTTTAACCGTGGTTTGGGATTGGATTCGATCCCACCTTTAGGCCTAAAAAAACTAGAAATTATAGTAATAACATTTTTTCAAAACTAATTGTTGTATATAGAAGGTTTTTAAAATATTTGTTGTAAATAAATATATAGTGTAAATAATTTATTTACTCACTTATTTATAGGAGAAGATTACATGTTATGCCATACTTTTAAAAGTCGTGTTTATTCGTGCCAAACTTTGAAAGATATGCCACACTATTACCTATATTACATGTTAAATTGTGCCACAAAAAAACATGTATGGTATTTATAAAAAGTAAATCTTAAAATATAGTATTTGTAAGAGTAAATAATTCTTATCATACCGTAAATAAATTTAAGGTATAGATAATTTATTTATCCCTTTGTTTACCGTAAATAGATTATTTACATCGTAAATATACAATCTATTATAAATATTTTCAAAATCTGCTTTTTTTAATAGTCAAAATCTGCTATTTAAAAAGTTTTAAAAAATATTATTTCCCTTATTTAAAAAAAATACACACACATTCACACGGAGCAAAGAATAACAGTCAGTAAGTATAAGCATATTCAAACAGAACCGCAAATTATGAGTAAAAAAATAAATAAATAACATATATAAAACCGCCATATATTTATCAATCATCACCAAACATATCATATAGAACCACATACAATAAGCAACAATTAACTAAGCAGAGGGTACTAAAATATGGTGGGGTACTTTTAAGGTAGTGTAAATCTACTTTCGCTGTAAAAAACAAAAAACAAAAAACAAAAACAAAAAACAAAAAACCAAAAAAAAAAAAATAGACAGACAGATCAACTTAAGTTATGTTGAAAACCAAACAATACTAATGACAAGATCTAAAGGTTTAAAACTAAAGAGCAGCTACTAGAAGAAGCCTTGTCGCCAGTGCTGAGGAAGATCGGAGCCACTGCAAGACGAGGAATGGAGCCGGAACCAAGGTAGATCGAAGCGAAGCCTTGTCACCATAGCCGAGAAAGGTAAAACAGTTGGGTGCAGGATTAGCTAAGAAGAGGAAGAGTGAGTTTGACGGCTGGCTGCCAGTGAAAAAGGACGAGTGCGTTTAGGTTTAGCATATCTGTTTTTTAAGATAAAGGCAAAACCACGATGTTTTGTTGCCAAGTATTTTCCTGAAAAATTATATATGTAAATTATAGAGCTTCGGTCTGCTCGACTATTTCTAAAATTTTCCATACCGAATCCTTTTTAAGGGTGTGATTTGGTTTGAGATCGCCAAAAAACAATTACGACATGAAAGGGGACTAACGGTTTTCAATTTTTCTGCACAGCCCTGCACACCATAACAGGGGTGGGTACCCATACGCGCTAGGGTACTCATACTTGTGGGTAAAAAAATCTCATCGCCAAAGGCAACAAATATCTCGCCATAAGGGTCCATAATTTTGCCACTCCCTACAAGGAGATATCGTAGTGCACCACCTCACATAAGAGACATCCAGCAACGGACGGAGGATAAAGTCAGGCATTAGGCGCAGCAAAAAGTGAAAAGGGAGTAGGGTGAGAAATGATTAAAAATCGGGGGTCCCTGAATTTAGGCCGAAATCCAATTTTAAAAGATGAGTGCTCACTTCTAGAGTGACAAATCACAATTTTTGCAAAATGTCTCTTTATCTTGCCATAAAAATTCAGATATTTTTAAAGCAGAACTTACACGCCAGCCAAAGTTTCTATCTGCAATCTGATTATTCACACAGAAAAAGGCGCCAAGCAATTCATAAAGCACATGATACCACCCCTTTTTTTCTCTTCCTAAACTTCTGAAGAAACCAAACACATGATAGAAATGCACCAGGACAGGCCATATTATTCTTCTCAAATCCCTTCTTCAGCGCGCCTCATACTGAACAACTGCAACATGCAAGACTTATATTAGATCCACAGTTCAAACTTGTTGTAATAAACAAACTAGAATAAGCGCAAAAAAAATAAAAATAAAAATAAAAAAAAAAAAATAAGTAGCACTGAAAAAAAAAAATGGATTTTGTAAATGCCCCCTGAACCATATACTCTATAGTTCAACTTGCCCCAAACTTTCAGAAATATTCATTTTACCCTTAAACTACACAAAATCAGTCAAGATACCCCTTGTTGACAATACTAACAAATTGATTAAATGGCATTACATTTAATTTCATAAATGCCCCCAAAGTATTGACTTTTAGCCAACTTGCCCCCCAAACTATTAATTTTGTGTCAACTTGCCCACAATTTTTATTTATGACATATTAGTTCCAAGGGATGCTTTGAACAATACCATGTAGTTTAGTTAAAACAGTAACCTGCACCCATGTTGCAATATTGGCTAACTAGCTGAATCATGCAGAATGATGTATTCTAGTTTAACAGAAAAAAAAAAAGTAAGACCGCTAAAGTACATGTATCTAATACCAATATAAGTTAAATTCCAAAGAGCCTTTTTTTCATGGAAGCCACATTATAATGGAATCAATTCTACACTAGCAATTAGCATCTTTCTGTAATCAATTTCTCTGTTATCTTTGCAGTTTCTTTTCCACTTCTCTAGACTGACACATATTTACATTAATGACTAGGCCTTATGCGTTTGGTCAAACGTTTTATTGGAATCTTACAAGTTACAAGCAATGGTTTTTTTTTTTTTTTTTTGGCTTTACACAGTAAAGAAGAACAACACAGAAGCCTCAAAATCTCAAGGAGAAGCAAAAGCATCAAATTGTATCAGCAGTTGAAGAACATTCCTCACAAGACTCGTGGAAACACTTGGTTGTACATATAAACCATGCTAAAGACAAAACTATCATGTCACTACAAAAACTATGCTTTCCTAGTTCCTATGAAAACACACAGTTCAAAAAGTAGCCTCTAAACATGTGGTGCTGAAGCATACTTCATACGATCAAGTCAATTAAGACTCTTTTTTTTATGTCCAGCATCGCAGTGCACAAGAGCAAAACAATACAAAAAGGAACATGGTCAAATGTAAAATGGTGACAAGAATGACATGGTTATCATTTATTAACATGATGTTTCACAAGAGAAAGTCCTGGGTATAACTATAAGTAAGACCACAGGGTTAAGGAAATTCGAGCAACACTTCCTAAATAGCTTACGAAAATAGCCAACCTAGGTCTCTTCGAACTCCTTCAGAGTAAAATAAACCATGTTGTGTTGAGTGTTGAGTTGACTTGTAGGCTACAAATGGAGACTTAATTTTAAGTGAATCTGACATCGCATTCAAATAACACAATAGGGCATTTCTTTTCAAATCTCAACTCAATGTTTTTGCATTGCGAAATATAACATGTTTTGTTCATACTAGTAAAAGTTTGAGCCTTTACGTTCAACTAGTCAAACAAGCACGTAATTTGGTTTTGTAATCCTAAATTGTTTGGTTTTGGGTTTAGCAATTAATCCATATCAATGACAAATGAAGGCAACTTAATTGGTTGTAAGTCCCTCCACCCCAACCATAGGTTAAGGGTTCGAGTCACGCTTACCTCATTTAAAAGTAGTTGACATTCCTCTTCCCCTTATATCAAAATAATAATAATAATAATAATCCATATCACTATGCGGTTCTAAGAAAGTATCTACACCTAAAGTTGTCAGTGTATATCATTATAATGTCAAAGCTTAGCTATATTTCTGTGGCAACATTTAAGAATCGTGTATTCAATAAAAGATGACAACATACTGCGACGGGTACGCTTCTTGTACAAGATACGATAACCGCACTCCCGACATTGTATGACATCACCTGGCTTTAGAGTGTTCTCCATTCCACAATCTACAACAATAACATCAACAAAATCTCAGTCTTCAAAACCCAAAACTGAATATATAAAATAATGGAATAAGAGTACCTCCACAGATGTAGCTGACTGGTTCGGGCTGAGGATCCATAAGTGAGAATTCAAAGGATATTTGCCAGCTGCAAAAAAAAAAAAAAAAAAAAAACCCAATTTTCACCAACTATTAATGCTTGAAAATAATTAATTACTAGGGTTTTTTGGTTTGGAGGACCAACAAAATCTCCCCAGATAGGAATTAAATTAAATCACAAACATTAGAAATATAACTTAACTCCAAATATGAATGGAATATATAAACTTGGATGAATTCCTTGACATTTGACGAGTAATAAATGATTTCTTTCTTATAATAAAATTGTGAATAGTAGAAATTGAAGAAACAATTGAACAAAAAACACGAAGAAGAAGGAGGAGGAGGAGGAGGAGGAGTATCGTACCAACGGCGTAATGACTCGTCACTGCTCCCAGTAATCAGTAATCCCAACCAGGGAAGGGAAGGAACGAGAGAGACCACACCAATAAGATAGAGGTTAGAGTTTCATTTATACCGCCTTGACCCCTCAAATTTGGCTGTTTGAATACTCTTTGCCCTAGGGCTGTCTTTCCTTGGTTTTCTCTCTTTCTTCTTTTATTTTTTATTTTCTATTTTGTATTTTTAACTTGTCAGATACACATGATTTGCACGTGTAGCGAGCGTTAATTTTTGTGCTTTAATTAATTATTGTCTAAGTCTTTGAGAGGTTTAGTTTATTTTCTTCATTAATTATTGTCTTTTTACACGGTAAACCTTTTTTACTATCTATTTAAATATAAATTTTATTTTTATTTTTTATACAAATTAACACTTTAACTATACATCCAAATATTAATTTAGATAGCAATTCAAATCACACAACTCACATAAAAATATTCTGAATCAATACAATTTGAATTTGTCTACTAAATAG
Source organism: Artocarpus hirsutus (assembly GCA_946598075.1). Taxonomy (NCBI): domain Eukaryota; kingdom Viridiplantae; phylum Streptophyta; class Magnoliopsida; order Rosales; family Moraceae; genus Artocarpus; species Artocarpus hirsutus. The sequence goes on from CAMOHE010048453.1 coordinate 11,857, forward strand.
TCCTATAAGGACCTCTCTTCAACTTGACCGTGGCGGACACTGGATAGGGTGCTCTCAAATTGGTGGGACTGTTGGAATTAAATATGAAAAAGTAGCGGATAGAATAGGTCGTTGACAAACAAAAATTTTCTGAAAACTTTGTTCAAGAATAGCTATATAATTTTAATTAATAATAGAAAGCTTTGAGAATTTTTTACCAACTTTTTGAAGACCTATCATGTAACACCCAAAAAATTTAATTAGGTATAATTAGTGTCTAGTTGTTGGATTAATAGGCCTTGATGTAAATTTGAACTTAATTTAAGTATTTCATGGTACTTTAAATTTATCTCATTTTTAATTATTCTTATATGTTGTTTTGAACTTTGAAACAAAACAATCTGTCAAATGCCGATACGTCCCAACCACAAACTGTGTGCCGGGGACACAGTTTTGTTCTGCAAAACCACTCGTCCCCTTCATTTATCTCCCTCTCACTCTCCCTCTCCTTCACGTTTTTCCTCTCTCATTTCCCTCTCTCTCCCACGCTGCCCTCTCTCTTTCTCTTCTTTTCTTCATTTTAATTTCAAATTTTTGAGTTTGAGCTTGATTCTCAGCTAGATTAGGAGGTGAGAAACACAATTTGAACATCCACAAACCATTTTAAACCTTCAATTCGAGGTTAGCTTCCTTGTTTTTCAAAATTTAAATTTTTGTTCTAAATTTTTCAATTTCATTAAAATGTTGTAATCGGAGTTTCTTGAGCTTAGGAACTCCTAATCCAAGTTGGTAGGACTTCAATCATTCGAAATTTGGGCTTGATTTTACGAAATTTGGATTAAATCAAGTTTTTTCCCTTTTCTCCATTTTTGGATTTCCATGAAAATTTATGTGTAAATCTTGTTTAAATGTGTTTAAATGTGTTCTATTATGTTTGTTTATCATCTATGATCATTATATATGCTCTAGGACTTGAAAAAATAGGTTTTAATTTGATTTTGAGCTTGGGGAGGCCGAGAATTGAAGTCTCGGCCCACCCCTATTTTTCCAGTTTGATAGGTCGAACTCAATGTTCGGCAGACCAGATTCATAGGTTCAGCAGGCCAGATTCATCTAGTCGGCAGGCTGAACCTGGGCCAGTTTGGCAGTTTGGTAGGCCGGTCCCAGTTGGTCGACAGAACGAACTGTAGAGTTCGATAGGCCAAACCAGGGGTTTTGGCTGGCTGATAAAACCTTGTGAAAAATGACCTTTTTCGCCCGTTTTCACTGTTTAAGACCTAGATCAAGATTTTGACCACATAAAATGATCTCGTGAACACTAAAGGCATATTAAAACACCATGAGATAGCTTAGGGATGTAAAATACCTTAAGCTAGAAATTCATAAACTTAGTTTCTATCTAAGGTTGTTCGTGGTTCTATGGAGCTAACGTATAGCGGATCTGGATTGTGGTGTTGAACTGTGGTACGGGATATCGAGGTGGGATTTCTATCCCTTCTCCTTGGTAGCCATGTTTTTAAAATGGGATTTGTCCACAACGTATTTTCTCCTTAAAAGCTTTCAAGATATGAAGTTTATTACATATTTTCATTATTGGTTAAATAATGAATATAATGAATGATCATAATGAATGTAATGAAAGCATTCGATAAAGAGGCATGATAATGATGTGATACCGGGCATGTCGGTTGGTATTGTTTGGAATGATAAATAAAGCATGATGCCATGTATAGAGATCAAGTCGTAGGGAGCGTGACCTTGGGGGCAGGTCTAGAAACTTAGCTGGGCCACTTTGGTGGTGATTCCTATGGCTTTGCCTATAATATAATAATGAGATTGTCCATGAATAAATAAAGGATTAATCGGCGTGAATCAATTTAATGAGTTTCAATTTGTTACTTGTTATTCATTTGTTCTATGATATAGCTTTTGTTTAATTATGAATTATATGTGCTTAAACTAAATGTTTTTAAAGACTTAGTCCTACTGAGCCTTCTCATATTTTTTTGTTTTAAAACCCCCCCCCCCCCCCGGCCCGCCCCTCTAGGTGGAACTCAACTTAGGAAAGACTAAAGAACCGGGAAGAAACTATAGGGCTAGGACAGTATCTCCTAGGATATTTATAAACAAGGCATGTAATATTTTAACCGACTTAACTTTTCTTGGACTGTGGTTATGTATTTAATATTACTGGTACCATGTGTGCACTCTAAAGTGGGTCTGGTGGGGCCTAATGGTGTTTGTTTATTCAATATTTTCTTTCCCACTTGTTTGCTTCCATGTATTTCACAAATATTCATTGGGAATTTTTAACGATTTCATATTCTTATAATTAATTTTAATACTTTTTAAAATGGCAGTTTCTATATAATTTAATTTATTTAATCTAATTAATCTGCCACGTCATTCCCTAATTTTGGGGCGTGACAGATTAGTATTAGAGCCTAGGTTTATGAACCTTGAAAATTATGCACACATAGGTACGGCAATGAGAAACCACTAATGGTCCAATTTTGTTTTCAAAATTGAGGGAATGGCACCAAGGCGTCGTCCAACTATTGCAGATGTGAATCCTACAAATGAGGAAGGCTTGATGGGAGGCCTGATGGGAGCCATGTTCATCGTCTTTCGACAAATGGCAGCAAGGGCTAGGCCTGAGGATTTTGAGGCAAGTCGCTGACACACGTACTTTAAAGAGTTCCGTCGCGCATCTATTCTGACTTTTGATGGAAACGGGGACCTGCAGATCGCTGAATACTAGTTAGATTGAATAGTAAAGCACTTAGATACTCTTGGAGTATCGATGGAGTACCGCGTTGATTTCACAACTTACAAGTTGGAAGGCAATGCCAACAGATGGTGGAAACAAGCAAAGCATCTAAAAAACGCTGGGAACATTAGTTGGGACAAATTTGATGAGCTGTTCTATGAATGCCACTTTCCATTAGGGTACAGGGATCAGAAGCTTACTGACTTTTATCGATTAGAGTAGGGTGATATGACGGTTCAGGAATATGAGGCTAAATTTGATGAGTTGGCTAAGTTTGCTCCATCCGCTGTGGCTTTTGAGCGGAAGAAATGCATTAAGTTCTAGAACGGGCTCAAGGCATCTATTCGACAGTAAGTGATGGCCTTGCGACTTTGGAATTTTGATAAATTAGTATCTTCAGCAATTTCTGTGGAAAGTGAACACACTTTTTATAGTGAGAATCGGGCAAGAACGTCAAGAGGGCCCCAAAGGAGTAATTAGAGAAATAGTGGTAGCTGCCAAGCCCAGATGAAGAACCAGCAGGGAAATGCTAGTAGTGGGAGTAGTAGTTCGTCAGGCAATGGGTGCACCCCTATAGCTTTGATTGTCATTATTGCCAGCAGCTAGGACATATCAAGAGGAATTGCCCAATCAAGAATGCTCGAGAGGGATTCCAAGCTAGAGAGAGTGCGAGTCGTCAGTTCCAAAGTCAGTTTTCATTTCCTCCTCAACTGCCTTTTCATCAGTCCACTCTACAGTAGACTCAATAGTCGACGCAAGGGCATCAACAACAAGGTTTCTAATGAAACACTCCATAGGATCGTGCGCCAAGTACAACTAGTGTGCAATCGCCTTCATCGCAGCAATATCAACCAACTAATTTGGGATTTAGCAACGTCAGTAAGGGAAAAGGGAAGTCTCTAGCCCAGATCCACACCACAACATTAGGGAGCTCAGACGCCCAAACCAGCCATGTTGTGGTTAATGGTATGATCTTAGTTTCTCAGTCTTTAGCCCATGTTTTATTTGGTACTAGTGCCACTTATTCCCTCATCTTGAGTTCTTTTGTACATGCCTTGGGTTTAAAAATAAAGGAATTTAATGAGCCTTTGATAATTTCTTCACCTTTGGGGCGGGTGTGTGTAAATCGTATATGTAAATCCTACAATATAGTGATTGGGGGTGAGACTTTGAAAAGTGATTTGATTGTAATCCCCATGAGATCATCTTATGTAATTTTGGGAATGGATTGGTTGTCCAAATACAATACTCTAGTTGACTGTCAACTTAGGAGGGTAACCCTAGTGTTTGATAGAGGGACGATGATCACTTACCAAGGTGGTAATGATCGGGTAATGGGTGAACGACTCATGAAACCGTGCCTTAGAGGACGAAGGAATCTGATTTGTTATGCACTTCTCCTGGATCTTAAAGAAGAGCCTAACACAATAAGGAGGAATATAATGATACCAATGGTTGATGAATTCAGCGATGTCTTCTCCGATGAGTTACCAGGATTGTCGCCACACCGAGAGATTGAGTTCAGCATTGAGTTGTTTCCCAGGACTGCTCCGATCTCCGTAGCACCGTATTGGATGACGCCAGTAGAAATGAAAAACTTAGGGAACAACTACAAGAATTAGCAAATAAGGGATATATTCGAAACAATACGTCACTATGGGGCGCATTGGTTTTGTTCACCAAAAAGCACGACGGTACCCTTCGGTTATGTATTGATTATCAACAGCTAAATAGGGTCACCATGTAGAATAAGTATCCACTACCCAGGATCGATGAGTTATTCGACTAGTTAGGAGGTTCTCGATATTTCTCGAAAATAGACTTGCGATCTAGATACCACCAGCTTAGGATTAGGGAGGAGGATATTCCTAAGACTGCCTTTAGGACTCGGTATGGTCACTTTGAGTTCCTGGTGAAGCCATTTGGACTAATGAACGCTCCTGCAGCTTTCATGGATCTAATGAATAGGATTTTCAAGCCTTATTTAGATCAGTTTGTGATTGTGTTTATTGATGACATACTAATCTATTCCAAGACTTGGGAGGAGCATAAGCAGTACCTGAGGATTATGCTTCAAATTCTGTGAGAACACTAGCTATATGCCAAAACAAAAAAGTGTAAGTTCTGGTTTACTGAGGTTAAGTTTCTAGGACATATCATCTCCAAGCAGGGCATCTCAATAGATCCGTCTAAGGTTGAAGCTATAGTATAGTGGGAACGACCAAGGAACATGGCCGAAATCCATAGCTTCTTGGGACTTGCCAGGTGTTGCAGGAAGTTTGTGAAGGATTTCTCTAAGATAGCAGCTCCATTGACACGGTTGACCAAGAAAAATGTCAGGTTTGAATGGGATGAGGACTGTGAATATGCCTTCAAGAGTTGAAGGATCGGTTAACTACAGCTCCTGTATTGATTATTCCAAGCAGTGATGAGCCTTACGAGGTCTACACCGATGCATCGAGACAAGGACTCGGATGTGTGCTGATGCAGCATGGATGAGTTGTAGCTTATGGATCGCGACAATTAAGGCCTCATGAGCATAACTATCCCACACATGATTTGGAGCTTGCAGCAGTTATTTATGCCTTGAAGATTTAGAGATGCTACTTGTATGGAGCGACTTTCCAAGTTTTCTCAGACCATAAGAGCTTAAGGTATTTGTTCACGTAGAGGGATTTGAATCTGAGACAACAGAGATGGATGAAATATATGGAAGATTATGATTTCTCGTTGCAGTATCATCCTAGTGTAGAAGGCCAACGTAGTCGCTGATGCGCTCAGCAGGAAGACTTTGGGATCTCTCGCATGTGTAGCACTTGAGGATTAGAGGAGAGACACTACAATGAGTAAGTATGGGCTGCAGTACTATGTTGGTGGCGATTAGGTTTCAGCGTACCACATGGAAACAACTCCAACTCTTGTTCAGATGATAAAGTAGAACCAATGGTGGGACCAACACCTTTAGGGAATATGGACTCAGATCTAGAGCAGAGAGCAATTTAAAGAGTGGAGGATTCATGCAGATGGGTCACTATACTTCAAAGAACGCTTAGCAGTGCCCGTGATCAAGGACATAACGAAAATCGTGGTGGACGAAGCCCATAGATCTCAGTTTGCTATTGTCACAACCTACCTTTTCGGGTCGTGATAAAACTTTTTCTTACTTACATATAAGGGAAAATTTAGGAAATTTTTTCTTTTCCACATATAGATATTAATACCTTTGGAAACACAAATATATACATATATTTACTTAACTCACTTATTCATATATTACTGGTTTTAGCAACTTTGAAAACACAAATGTGTACTTGTACTTATATAACAACCGTTCTTATACAATATCGTTTTCTAAACCTTATATTTCAAAATAACATAAAATATGTTTAGCGGAAACATAACAACGGTGGATTCCATACCCAATCTTCACACCAATCATCCCTCTGCCAGCTCATCAATAAAATTATTCTGACCTTCTTGTCGGAATACTTACACATGAAATACTTAATGAGCTTATGCCTAGTAAGTCCCATATAACCCACATGCACATTCTATAAAATGCATGATCCAATTATGCTTTCTTATAAACCTTCTTTATCATTATTATTTCTTATCTTCAACTAGGGCCCAAGTGTTTGTACCTTTGTGCACTTAGGTCTACGTAACACCGTGACCATATTGTAATCCTTAAACTCCTCTTGAGTCAGGAGTCGATATGACACTTTTTTTAATTTCTGGTGATATATTTACCAGTCCATTTATTATGGTTGTTATACCATGCATGAAGTGATAAACACATGTTATACACAAGACATAAATGCTCTTATACAATCTTGTACACACAAGTACATACTTCTATACTTACAGGTATACATTAATATACACATCAGTATATAATATAATATACACACAGGTATTTATTTAGTATACTCACAGGAATACACCAACATACTTATAGATACTCATATCATAGTATACACACAAGTGTACACCTTGATATACACACAAGTATTCATATGCACATATCACATTCTATACCTACAATTTCATACTGTAGGTGGAATGGGTACTTACTTGATTCCGTGTACTGTGTATATCAACCTTGATTTCCTTTTTCCTAAACTTCTAAGATCTTGTTGGCCAATATCAAAGCCATAGCCAAATTCTATTATGTTTCAATACAAAACATTTGTTAATTAATAAATTGAGTTGCATAACTGTATACAACTCTGAAAACTACTGGTTGTCTTATTTCTATCTTATTCTACCCTATTGTCTCTAACGAAGGGTGGGAATCTTTCTAATCATTCCTTTTTCCCATTTGAAACATTTTAGAGTGGTTTGGGTTATTCGGACAAAATAATGATTTTGCCCTTAATGGGCCTACTAACTTTCTTGAGCTCGATTTCATTATTCTAACGAAATTAGCCACATATTAACTTTAAAATAATATCCTAGTGGGTCAATCTCCTTATTTCACATCTATGCCCTATTTGCATAAAACTTTGTAGTTTAGCCTTTGAACTGAAAATTTTTACAATTTTGCCCCTGGGGCTAAAATTTATCTCTTTAAACCAAAATTTTCTATTTTTCATGAGGAATATTTTTACTCGAAGTACCATACCCTAAATCATTTTGCAAAATTACTTTTTTTTGCCATTTTAACATTTTTTTCAATTTTAACAAATTCTTGAAAAATTAAAATCTCACATACGGTTGAGATTTTCGACGAACTGCTCATCAAACCTAACAGCTTCGTCAAGATCTACAACTTTTGTGTTTTAACTTTTTTAAAATTCTCACTATACAGGGGTGTTTTTGGGCAATTTTCAAATCTATCGAAGGAAAACTATTTCTTTCAATTTAGTCCTTAGGGCATTTTTGTAAAAATCTATTTTTAAACAGTAAATCTACCCTTGCAAAGGCAGTTCCAACCTCTGTTTGAACCATGTTCCAAGCCTAACCATCATTTTTGAGAAACTAACACTAAAATTACAAAAATATAATTTTTTTACATAAACTATCATTTTGCACCATAAATCCTAAATTTTCACAATATCAACATGCCATAATTCATATTTCTATGGGATTCAACCAAAAACTTGCTCAAGAACCCATATACTTTTAAAGGAATAAAAATCAAAACAAAAATCACAAATTTTCAAAACTTTAAAATTCAAAACTTACCCCAAATAACACTTTCTGCTTTTAGCCTCCCAAGGCTCCTTTAAATCTCCTTTCTAGACACCATTTCCATGCAAAATACCATGAATTAACCTCCTTTCTTTTACCCAAGAAAAATCCCTTGCAACTTTGAAAAAGTTTAGGTTTTTACCTTAAAGCTTGTTGAAATTCCTTGAGCTTAGCTTGTTGAACTTACTTGGGGTTATTTTTGCAAAGATTTGGGTTGAGAAAATTTTTGAGAAGCTCCAAACATGGCTGCCGTGGGTGAAGAAGAAGAAGAAGTGAAAAAAAATTGGCTAATCTCACATTTAATTCATACTTATCCTTATGGATGACTCACAAGATAATCAAGTGGGTTACCTAATGTGGCATAAGGTGATTGGGCCACCTCTCATGACATGTGGCCCAATGAAACTCTAATGGGTGTCCACTTTGTGGGGTCCAAACTTTACACTGTGTAATTTTTCACCACATAGTATTTTTCTTACATTGCCATGGTCAAATCAATACAAACGCATATCCTTAGACTGTGCAAAACATTTTACTTACCTTTGGTGTGCTTTTGGAGGCCAAATGTAACATTTTCCATATTTATGTTTTCACTTAGCAGTATACTTGTACTGCATCAACCTCATTTTCACACTAGGTTGGGTTTTGGTGGACTCTATGTCTTATTTGTATCCTAATTACCTATTCGTTTGTATCACAATTTTACAATTAATTGTGATATAAAATTCATTTTATGGATATTATTTACAAATTTTTGAGTAATTAAACTCATAAAATCTGTATTAAAAATATCCAACCTTGCATCACATTCATAGTGAAATCTTCAATTAATACTGCTTATTTATACATTATCACAATTTTACAATACTTACAATTTTTAAGAGTACATTCATTAATTAAACCTAATTTAAATATTAGATTTATTAATGAATTTCTCCGGTCATTACAGCTATTCATCCGGGTTGTACAAAGATGTACCGCGATTTAAAAAGGCAGTATTGGTGGAGAGGCATGAAGAGGGATGTCCAAGAGTACATGGCTAAGTGTGTGACTTGTCTCCAGGCGAAGTCCGAGCGTCAAAAGCCCGCTAGTCAGCTTTAGCCGCTTCCTATTCCAAGGTGGAAATGGGAGCATGTCATGATGAATTTCCTCATCGGGTTACCGAGGACGAAACAAAGGCATGACGTGATTTGGGTTATCATTGATAGGTTGATGAAATCAGCGCATTTCATCCCTTTCAGATTGATGTGTTCGAGGTGTGTTCTGGGAGAGCTGTACTTGTAGAATATAGTGAGATTACACAGAGTTCCTTTGTCTATCACTCTGATAGAGACACCTGATTCAATGCCAAGTATTAGAGGAGTTTTCAAGAGGCTTTGAGCACAGACTTGAACTTTAGCATAGCCTTTCATCCTGAAACTAACGGACAATCTGAGCGGGTTATTCAGATCCTTGAGGATATGCTACGTGCATGCGTCTTAGGCTTTGGCGGGAATTGGAAGAAATATTTGCATTTAGCAGAGTTTGCATACAATAATAGTTATCAGGCGAGCATTGGGATGGCACCATTTGAAGCACTTTATGGACGGCTGTGTCGGTCACTAGCACGTTGGGTAGAGCTAGAAAATAGAGTTGTTCTTGGACCCGATGAGATTTGTGAAAGCAACGAGAAAGTCGTTGTGATATATGATCGGTTAAGGGCTGCCTAGAGTAGGCAAAAGAGCTACACAGATAGGAAACGTCGGCCTTTGGAGTTTGAGGTAAGGGATTTTGTTCTTCTAAAGGTTTCATCGAGCAAAGGCATAACGCGTTTCGGTGTAAGTGGAAAACTTGCACCGAGATACATCGGACAATTCAAAATCACTTAGCGTATAGGTGTAGTAACTTATCGCCTTGATCTTCCTCCTGAACTTTCTCACATTCACGATGTGTTTCACGGGTTGATGCTTCAGAAATGTCTGCCCAAACCGAGCAAGATTATCTCATTTCATGATGTGCTAGTTCAGGAAGACACGACTTATGAGGAGGTGCCAGTTCAAATTATCGATCGAAAAGTGATAAGCCTATGATGCCGTGAAATATGTGGCGTACGACACGGGCCCCACCTCAAGCCTCCATAGGACCCACCTTGCGGGGCCCTCGGACTTGTGGCTCTTATTGGCGAACCGTTCCCGTGCCGCCCACTCATCCATACTGTCCCCTCTGAGCTAGCTCAATTGTTACTCGAGATGGAAATAAGAACCTCTTAAGGGAGGTTTGAGGTTTGAACCCGAGGGACGCGAAAGAAATCCCTGAGGGGCCAGAGGGCCCTAGAGGGGACAGTATGGATGAGTGGGCGGCACGGGAACGGTTCGCCAATAAGAGCCACAAGTCCGAGGGCCCCGCAAGGTGGGTCCTATGGAGGCTTAAGGTGGGGCCCGCGTCGGACGCCACAAAATACCTCTAGTGAAAGTCATGTGACAACATCACAGAGCTGATGAAGCGACTTGGGAATTAGAGTTGACTATGAGAGAGTTGTACCCTCATTTCTTCTAATTTTAATCCGACTCTTAATTTTGAGGACGAAATTTTCTATAGGGGTGGAGAGTGCATAATTGGTGTCTAGATGGTGGATTAATATGCCTTGATGTAAATTTGAACTTAATTTAAGTATTTCATGGTATTTTAAATTTATCCAATTTTTAATTATTCTTATATGTTGTTTTGAACTTTGAAACAAAACAATTTGTCAAATGCCTGATACATCCCAACCACAAACTGTGTGCCAGGGACATGGTTTTGCTCTGCAAAACCACTCATCCCCTTTTATTTATCTCTCTCTCACTCTCCCTCACATTTTCCCTCTCTCCTTTCCCTCTCTCTCCCATGCTGCCCTCTCTCTTTCTCTTCCATTCTTCATTTTGATTCAAATTTTTGAGTTTGAACTTGATTCTGAGCTAGATTGGGAGGTGAGGAACACGATTTAGGCATCCGCAAACCGTTTTAAACCTTCGATTCAAGGTTAGTTTCCTTGTTTTTTAAATTTTTTTTCTAAATTTTTCATTTTCATTAAAATATTGTAATCGGAGTTTCTTGAGCTTAGGAAACTCATAATCCAAGTTGGTAGGACTTAAATCATCCAAAATTTGGGCTTGATTTTATGAAATTTGAATTAAATAAAGTTTTCCCCTTTTCTCCATTTTTGGATTTCCATGAAAATTTATGTGTAAATCTTGTTTAAATGTGTTTAAATGTCTTCTACTACACTTGTTTATCATCTATGATCATTATATATGCTCTAGGACTTGGAAAAACAAGTTTTAATTTGATTTTGAGCTTGGGGAGGCCGAGAATTGAAGTCTCGGCCCTCCTATATTTTTTCAGTTCAATAGGCCAAACTCAATGTTCGACAGGCTGAATTCATAGGTTCAGCAGGCCAGATTCATATGGTCGGTAGGCCAAACCTGGGCCAGTTCGATAAACCGGTCCCAGTTGGCCGGCAGACTGAACTATAGAGTTCGATAGGTCAAACTAGAGGTTTCGACAGGCTGACCGAACCCCGTGAAAAATGACCTTTTTCGCCCATTTTTACTATTTAAGACCTAGATCAAGATTTTGACCACATAAAATGATCTCATGAACACTAAAGGCATATTAAAACACCATGAGATAGCTTAGGGATGTAAAATACCTTAAGCTGGAAATTGATAAACTTAGTTTCTATCTAAGGTTGTTCGTAGTTTCGTGAGCTAATGTATAGTGGATCGGGATTGTAGTGTTGAACTTTGGTACAGGATATCGAGGTAGGATGTCTATCCCTTCTCCTTGGTAGCCATGTTTTAAAAAGGGATTTGCCCACAAAGTATTTTCTCCTTAAATGCTTTCAAGAAATGAAGTTTATTACATATTTTCATTATTGGTTAAATAATGAATGATCATAATGAATGTAATGAAAACATTCGATAAAGAGGCATGATAATGATGTGATACCGGGCATGCCGATTGGTACTGTTCGGAATGATAAAATAAAGCATGATGCCATGTACAAAGATTGGGATGTGGGGAGCGTGACCTTGGGGGCAGGTTCCAAAACCCAGCTAGGCCACTTCGATGGTGATTCATATGGCTTTGTCTATAATATAATAATGAGACTGTCCATGAATAAATAAAGGATTAATTAGCGTGAATCAATTTAATGAGTTTCAATTTGTTACTTGTTATTTGTTTGTTCTATGATATAGGTTTTGTTTAATTAGGAATTATATGTGCTTAAACTAAATGTTTTTAAAGACTTAGTCCTATTGAGCCTTTCGCTCACATTTTCATGTTTTAAAACTCCCCCCTTCTAGGTGGAACTCAACTTAGGGAAGACTGAAGAACTGAGAAGAAACTGCAGGGCTAGGACATTATCTCCTAGGATATTTAATAAACAAGACATGTAATATTTTAACCTACTTAACTTTTCTTGGACTATGGTTATGTATTTAATATTGCTGGTACCATGTGTGCACTCTAAAGTGGGTTTGCTGGGGCCCAATGGTGTTTGTTTATTCAATATTTTCTTTCCCACTTGTTTGCTTCCATGTATTTCACAAATATTCGCTGGGAATTTTTAACGATTTCATGTTCATATAATTAATTTTAATACTTTTTAAAATGGCGGTTTCTACATAATTTAATTTATTTAATCTAATTAATCTGTCATGCCATTCCCTAATTTAGGAGCGTGACATATCAGGCCATCCAAGCTTTTCTCTTTGACACCACGATCTTCTAATCTAGTCCTCCACACCATTGGAAAGACGAGTGGGTGTCAAACTACAAGAATGAATTAACTTCACACTTTTCTAGATCTACTATGTACTCAGCACATGAGATAGTAGACCCTTTTTTTTAAAGAAAGAACTCTTAGTTTTTTCTCTCTAAGTATTCTGCAAAAGTTATGTAAAAAAGAATGATCTCTTGAGATAACTGTTATTTTTACCTTTTACATCTTGGCAATTAGTTATTTTTTAATTAATTTATTTTTTTAAATATAAAAATAACCACCATATCATACATATGGGGAAGGGATATACTCTATATTCCTTATCCCTTAATTTTAATTTTGAACCAAATTTTGATTCTTTAAATTATATTTATATAGATATATATATATATATAATTTGTTTACGTAAAACATAAACATAACGTTTACGTTTTCTCCTTTTTTATAATAATCATTTACATTTTTATATATATAATATATATATAAGTTAATATATATTTAAAAATGTAAATGAAGATTTCATTTACGATATATATATATATATTAATATATCACGCCCCAGAGTACGGGAGGTGACGTGGCTATTTAATTAAGTTAATTAAAAAGAAATTTAATTAATACATAAGTTTAAGAATTTAATTAATTAAGAATTAGTGATAATTTAAAAGCCTTTTAAACAAACATTTATAATAATTAAACAAATAAGATAAAAACAAATGAAATGAAATAATAAAGAAATAGAGAATATGTGTTGGGTCTCACTGACCCATAACTTATGCACACACCTAGTATCGACAATAATTAAATTACAACCACAGTCCAAAATAAAAAGAGAAAGTTAAACTTATACATGCCTTGATTTTATAATTCTAATAACCTACTTGGCTCTTCTACTGCTTGTAGGTCCAGTTAACAGACTCTTCTTCGATCCTAAGCTGTATTCCACCTAGGGGAAAGATTTTGAAAATAGATAAATTGTGAGCGAAATGCTCAGCAGGACTATACTTTTTTTAAAAAAGTAGATAAATAATTTAAATACAAATTTTCATTTATTAATTAGAAAACAAATAAATTCATTTAACTAAAACTTATTAAAACAGTTTGTCCAGAAAGTATCTTTTTATCTTTATTAGGCAAACCATATATATAGCACCACCGTAGTGGCCCAGCTGGGTTTCGGGACTACCCCTAAGGTCGCACGCTATAGACCCGATCTCTGATATGTCATCATGCCCATTTATATATTTCTATTAATTATTAAAAATCTCTTTTTACTAAGTATTTTTGTTTACATTAATTATGTGGTTCATTATGAAAATAATCTCATTCCACTGTTTATGAAAACAATCAATAAAAATCCCTTTTGAATCTATCATTGAAAACATTTTAATAAAAACCCTTTTAGGGGCCAAAATCATTTTAAAAACTAGGCTACCAACGAAAGGGGTAGATGTCCTACCTCAATACTCATGCCGTTATCCCACACCGCAGTCTAGATCTGCTATACGTTAGCTTCGTGGAACCACGAACAACCTCAAATATATAAATCAAGTCTATTAGTATCTAGCTTAAGGTATCCTATGTTACTAGATTATCTCATGGTGTCTTAGTGTGCCATTTAAATCTATAAAGTCATACTGAAAGTTTAAAATCGCTATCGGGGTTCAAAATAGTGAAAACGGGCAAAAAATGATAAATTTTCACTATGTCTGGTCGGCCTACCGGTCTCCTAGTTCGGCCTGCCGGCAAATCGGTCTGGCCTGCTGGAATTTTCTAGGTTCAGCCTACCGGTCGTATGAATCCAGCCTATCGAACTCATGAATCCAGCTTGTTGAACATGAAGTTTGGCCTATCAAACTGGAAAAATTGTAAAATTTTCTAAGCATGGGTTTCGGCCTCCTCGAGCCCAAATCCTCATTTCAACCTGTTTTTCTTAGTTCTCAGACATAGAAAACATCTATAGATGATAGAAAAATATTATAAAACACTTTTGAACTAATTTAAACATGATTTGCACAAAGATTTTGAATAAATCAAAAAATGGAGAAAAATAAGGAAAAATGAAATATCTTGATTCAAATATGTTTTTAACCAAACCAAGCTTAGATTCTTGGTATTTTAAGTTTCTCTAACTTAGATTAAAGGTTTTTCTAAGCTTAAATGAGCTTAGATTTCAAAATACAAAGAAAATTTGAAAAATTGAAAAAGTTTTGAAATTTAAAAACTAACCTTGAATTTAAGCTTTGATTCGTAGTTGTAATCGTCTAAACACGTTCCTGAGCTTCCAATCCACTGAATACTGAAGCATGGGTTTGATTTTTGAATCAAAAATTTTGAGAGGATGAGAGAGAAAGAGAGGCAGGGAGAGAGGGAGTCTAACGAGGAAGAGAGAGAGAGAGAGTGTGAGTGAGAAAGGAAGGGAGAGGGAGAGATAAATAAAGAGAGGGAAAGTGGTTTGTTGCAAGAAGCCGTGTCCAGCACATAGATTCCAAATGGGATATGTTTGGTATTTAACAAATTGTTTTGTTCTAAAAATTCAAAATAGCAAATAAAAATAATTTAAGGTAACTAAAAATCATTAAAATAGTAAAAAATAACATTAATTTAGAAATTTTATAAAATAACCAAATTAAGTTTAAAATATTCATCATGGCACACTAATCCACCATTTTACATCTAATAATATTTAATTAATTTTGGGGTGTTTCATAATATATAATAAAATCTTATATACATATATATATGTACTTTAAAATTTCATAAATAAATCAAATTTATTTAAGAATAGATTTTAAATATAATCAATTAATTAATTAACTAATGCTCGGTTAAATATGTCAACATTTATCACATTATATTATGTATCACAAAGAACATTTTTCTGTATCACATTAATATATTAAGTGTAAAATAATAAATTCAGAATTCAATAATTTTAAATTAAATATGTATAATTCATTCTATGCATTAAATCCAATATAAGGTTATAAAGGTGGCATTGGGGACCTATGGACCGATAACCTAAGCTCCAATAAATTTGACAATTAATTAAACTCTTTAATTAATGTGCTAAATTTATTAGTGTCAGTGTTACTCCACTAAAAACCTGAAACTGAACTCTTGAAATTATAGTGAAAATTACTCAAAAATAATTAGTGAGTAGCCCATTGATATAATTATTACATATAAGTCAATCCTCCATAAATAGTTCATAACAAGAGCTGGGTTCAATTTCCATTCACCTCTCTTATTATTTCTTTATCCTTGAGTTCTAATAATTCTCTAATAAACAGTTAATTCATAATCTTATTATGAATAAGCGCTTTGTTGTTCAAACTTTGAATCATCACTCAAGAGAACTATTTTTCTAACTTCCATAAGGAAGGAATGGATTCCATATCTATATAATATTAGTCCCAGCCATTTATTACATTATGTTTCTAAGATGCTAAGTTA
Source organism: Artocarpus hirsutus (assembly GCA_946598075.1). Classification (NCBI taxonomy): domain Eukaryota; kingdom Viridiplantae; phylum Streptophyta; class Magnoliopsida; order Rosales; family Moraceae; genus Artocarpus; species Artocarpus hirsutus. The sequence goes on from CAMOHE010048453.1 coordinate 28,002, forward strand.
TGATCTGTATTTAAACAAATCTTACCATGTAAGTAAAAAAAACATAATGTCATAAATAGGAGTATAATAAATACTCAGGATTAAGATTGTTAAATATATAATCATCATAGTGATAAATTTGAATACTCTATTTGTAATGGATGATTATTAGAGATTCATAATTTATCTAGTCTAGTCCTATATAATCTCATTACATAAAGTACCTCAAATATAATATCTCTACATTAATAGCTTGGATAAGACTATTTCATTCTAAATGAGATTGGACCGTACTTGTAATATTTAATTAAAGATCCCAAACTTTAATTAATTATTATGGACTATTTAGATTATTATCTATAAATTTTATCCTTAACCATATAACACTTATATGCTAAATTTATAGTCACATAAAAAATTATAGAATTTTCTTGATGTTTATAAAAGTATTCATAATACATATAAGCAATCAAAATAATTACAAATGTCACTTTATTTATTTATTAACAAGATATACAATGTTATAGCTTATAGGACACCAAACCCAACAATCTCTTACTTGCCCTAAACCATATAAGACATGTCTATTGGACCTAAGCCTGCCAAATTCCCTCGAAACTCTTTGCAGGTAACGTCCTTGTTTGATTGAAAATAAGAATCAATGTATCTAGTAGGAATGAAATTCTTACCAAAGTATACTAGTATATATTTTCTTGTTCTCCTAATATACTTGAAAATGTGATTAACCGCCACCAAAAGATCTAATCCTAGGTTGAATTCCATGAACATAACTTGCCTCTTTTAAATCTTTCATTTAGAATTAGTTGGCGTGCCATTTCTTTACATTAGATAACATACCTACATCATTCCCAATGAGTAGGATATCATCTACATAAAGAACTAAGAAGACCACCTTTTTATCTTTGATGCACTTGTATACACAAGGTGTTAGTGTGTGCCCTAGGCCAATTATGTAATAACCACATATTGATTTCATTACATTTGCATTTTATTAATAAAGAGACATTTTCATTATTGTTTTTAATTCTAATTCTATGAATAGTTAATTCTACCTAAGGTCATCAAGTATGTGACTTGCTAGTAAAATTCTTAGGTGAAAATTGAATTATATTCTAAATTATCCCTAGTCGGTCATTATTATTGGGATAATAATGAATGAAGACTAGTATGAAGTTTGACTGATGATTACGTTTTACTAATCATGTGTATGAGATACTAAGTCAACCCATAGATACATATTTGAGAAATGGTGTATTGGATTGACCCGCTATGAGAATACTGCATGGATAATTGTCATAAGTGATTCTCATCATAATAGTATTATCCTAGTCCTCTGACCTAAAATTACCATGGTTTCCTACGTGACAAGTTCTATATTTTGACACAATCTAATATTATCTTTAACAGGATAATGGAATGGATCATTGTTGGACATAGAGTGAATTATGTGAGGAATATGAGTGATTAAGAAGGAATTTGTCCCTCATTTATTATGAGAAAGATATCTATGAGCCCCTTGATAAGTTAGACTGAAGAAAAATGTATGGTCATACTGGAATAAATTGATAAGGGTTATGTCTACTTAAGATCGAGAAATAATATGATTGAATAGTATAAGGATGACATAAACCATGCCTTATGTTCAATCAAGGTATCTAAAGACAAAAGGACTTTAATACTTACTGTGGATTAGGTTATGTCGGATTATTGACATTCGTACAACTTGAGTAATCGTAATGTCTTGCTAGAGGCCGCATATGATTTGTGGGCCAAAAATAGAATTTCAAGCCCATTACCAACATTATGTGAACCTATAGGGTCACACACTTAGAACAGACCAAGAACAAATTTTGGGTTAACTATGTCTAGGTTCGATGAACCTGATAATGTCCAGATTCGATGTACTAGATATGTCTAGGTTCATTGAATCTGACATTATCTAGATTATCTGAACCATATTCGAATTACTGACATTATCTAGATTTTCTGAATCATATTCAAATTACAGACATTATCTAGATTCTCTGAATCATATTCAAATTATAGTTTACCCTAGTTAAAATCTGACTCTATCTCGAAGTCAATAGATATATATATATATCTGTTTTAGGGTTTCTAGTCGAATTAAGAAGAGAAAAGGCATTCTCTCAGTCTAAAAGAGAAAAGACATTAAAACCCTAAAATTAGAGAGAGTCATTTAATGCAAAAGAGATGGTGCTAGCACACCAATTTGTTTTTTAGAGAGAGTTTGTTCGTGTGGATACCTGCAGAGGGCGTTGCTCTAAGTAACAACGTCTGAATTCGATCCCGAATACTAAAAGCTTGAGTTAGGGTGTCACCAGAGTGAACCCGCTTCTTCCTTCTAGAATCTTGCCCTTTTTGTCATCCTGGTAAGATTCCATGACTTTCTTATCAAGCTAATCGAATTGCATGGATCTTGCGAGGGTTTTGTGGGAATTAATTTTTAATTTTTCGTTGCGTATTTGAATCACAAAATCCAACAAAAACCAACACAAGGTTCATCAATATTTTGATCAAAACCATAAGACTTGATCACCTCATGAAATCTTAAGTTCCAAGATCTTGAAGCTTGCTTAAGTCCATAGATGGATCTTTGCAACTTGCAAACTTTTTGCTCTTGATCTTTAACTACAAACCCTTTTGGTTGCACCATATCGATGCTTTCCTCAATATAGCCATTCAAAAAGGCAGTCTTGATATCCATTTGCCATATATTGTAATCAAGACATGTGCCAATGGATAAAAGAATCCAACTGGATTTAAGCATAGCTATGAGCGAGAAAGTTTCTTTATAATTAACTTTCTCTTTTTGGATAAATTTGAATACTATATTTTTAATAGATGATTATTAGATATTCATAATTTATCTGGTCCAGTTCTATATAATCTCATTATATAAGGTACCTCTAATTTAATGTCTCTATGTTAATAGCCTAGATAATACTATTTCATTCTTAATGAGATTGGACTGTACTTGTAATATCCATACTTGTAATCTTTAATTAAAGATTCTAAACTTTAATTAATTATTACGGACTATTTAGATTATTATCTATAAATTTTATCCCTAAGTATCTAATACTTATATGCTAAATTTATAGTCACATAAATAATCAGGGAATTTTCTTGATGTTTATAAAAGTATTCATAATACATAAAGCAGCCAAAAAAATTATAAATGTCACTTTATTTATTTATTAACAATATGTACAATGTCACATCTTATAGGGCATCAAACCCAACAGGGACGCACCCAAATCCAAATGTGAGAGAAGCGTCTTAACCCTATTAGATCAACGATAATAAGAGATGGGAAAAACTGGCCATTTATTAACATGTTGTGCGAAGACTAATAGGTTGTTTGGGAGTATTGGTTGGAACTAATTGATTACTATTCACCATAAAATTCCATGATAACAAATAATTAATATTCCCTATAAATATTAATTCACATATTGAAACCTTAGAGTGCCATCTCTCTAAAATATGAATTCAATGCATACGAAGTGACAATTAGATCACATAATTTATGTCTATAGCATAATCATGAGTTTGGTCTCTGATGCCAATTGTTAGAAAAATTGGTTAGGTGACACATGTAACTTTAAAATTTTTTTATAAATTGCTAGGAATCTAACTCATGATGCTATATAAATAATAAATTAATTCTAATTTAACGTACCAATTGGATATTAGAACCAGCATTTTTGACTGAGCAATTCTCCAAGAACAAATCTCTATCATTAGATCTTTAATGTTATTCTCTTCCTTCATATCGTTGTTTGTGTAGGCACAAATCAACAAATCTCAATCACAGCTATACTCTTTCCAACCACTCAAGTGCTTAAGAACTAGGATTACTAAGGATGAGTGATCCAAGCTTTCCCCTCTAATTTGCACTTAGGCAGACTTAGAATAAATGAAGACCATAGGCCTCTATTTATAGAAGTTATAGGAGAGTCAAAAGTCTATCAAGATTAGGAGATAAATTTTGTCTCTCCTATCCATATAGTTGGCACCACCCTTAGGAGATTTATCTCCAAAAAGTCAATCAATCATAGTGTTAAGATTTGTGATTATCTTCATTATCCAGGATAAACTTTAATTCAAACAATTTCAATTTAAAATTATTGTCTAATTTAAATAATTGTGAATAATTATCCTTATTCGTAATTCAAATTCAACTAGGATTTAAATTAATAATTCAAATACAAATTTAAATAATTTGTTATCCAAAATGCCAATTACTAATTTGAATAATTATTTGCTAGAATTAATTAATTAATTCTTCAAAAAAAGCAGATATTGGCACCACCAATAGTGTGCCCTGTGCTTATTGAGGGTGAGCCCAACGCCGTCATCGAGGAGCCTTACTCTAGGTGGTGGACAACCTAGCACAGCAAAGCTATGTGGAACTAAAAATTGATCCGCAAAGCTATGTGGAACTAAAAATTGATCCCAATGAGCTTGGATAGCTTATCCGATGTGCTTTTTAGGGTCCCTCGGGCCGTACCACGATTGGTTGCCTCCTCGAATTGGGCACTAGCTCGGATCGGATTCTTTTCACTTGAAAGTGGGCTGCTACATGCCATTACTAGCCAACAGATGGTGGATAACTCATCGTCAGATGGGAAATGATCCACCGGCGGAGGGCACGACACTTGTCCTCTACCACCTGACACGCCTTGATATGACACACGGGTCGTGGGTAAAACCCACCTAACACCCAGTTCAAGTGGCAACCTATAAATAGGGTGTATTTATTACATTCAGGCATGCATGTTCCTTCTCACCTAACAAGCTCCTGTTCTTTGTTGAGCAATCCCTGCCTTGAGAGTTAAAGAGCCCCTGTCTATTGACTGTAACACCTTAAAATTAATTAAATGTTATTAGTACGTAAAATGGTAGATTAGTGTGCCATAATGAATTTTTAAAACATGAATTGAACATTTTGTGGAATTTCTAAATTAGTATTGTTTTTGATTATTTTGATGATTTTAATTACTGTAAATTCTTTTTTATTTGTCATTTTGAATTTTGAAATACAATGATTTGTTAAAACGCCTGTTTTATAAACCTGTGAGTAGTACACGGTTTTCACACAGTGAAACTGCCCATCGTTTTCCTTTATTCAAACTCTCTCACTCTCCTTTCTCTCTTCACTCTCTCGCCTCTTTCTCCTCTCTCCCTCTCCCGTTCACTCATCCTCTTTCCCTCTCTATGCCTCTCCGTCTCTCTCAAATTCTCTCAAAAAGTTTTGAAACAAAATCAATCCCAAGCTTCGAGTTAGTGGATTGGAGGCTCAAGAATGCGATTTAACAACTATAAAAGCAATTTAAAACTTTAAATTCAAGGTTAGTTTTTAAATTTCAAAACTTTTTAAATTTTTCAAATTTCTTAGTATTTTGAAATATAAGTTTTTATAAGCTTAGAAAACCTTCAATCCTAGTTAGAAGGACTTAGAATAACTAGAATCTAAGCCTTGTTTGAACAAAAACGGATTTAAATCAAAATTTTTCATTTTTCTCCATTTTTCTCTAATTTTGGGATTTTTTAAGATTTTTGTTTAAATCTTGTTTTTCTATCAATTATGATCATTACCCATGCCTGAGAATTGAGAAAAACAGGTTAAAGTAAAGATTTGGGCTCAGGGAGGCCGAAACCCGTGCTTGAAAAATTCTAGAATTTTTCCATATTGGTAGGCCAAAATTCATGTTCAATATGCCGGATTCAAAAGGTCCGGCAGGCTAAACATGGAAAAGTTTGGCTGGCCGGACCAGGGCGACCGACAAGCCAACTGGCATGGTGGAAATTTTGTAATTTTTCACCCATTTTCACCGTTTTGAACCCTGATTGAAATTATGACTTTGTAAAATGATTTTATAAACCTAAATGGCACACTAGGACACCATGAGTTGATTTAGTAATATAGAATATCTCACGCTAGGTACTAATAGACCTAGTTTTCATTTAAGGTTGTATGTGGATCCGTAGAGCTAACATATAGCACACGAGGATTTTGGTGTGGGGCACCGGCACAAGTATTAAGCTAGGACTTCTACCCTTCTTTCTCAGTAACCTAGTTTAAAAATGATTTTTGGCCTAAAGGGGATTTTTATCAGAATGTTTTTAATAACTAATTGAAAGAGGATTTTTATTGAATGTCTTTATAAACAAAATTGAGATGGTTTTCATAATAAACCTCATAATGACTATAAATGATTATATTTGGTAAAAAGAGATTTTAATAATCATAGAAAGATATATAATTATATTTAAGGGCATGATGCCATTTCAGAGATTGGGTCATGTAGAGTGCGATCTTGGGGGTAGGTCCTGAAACCCAACTGAGCCACTACGGTGGTAAAATATATATGGTTTGCCCAAGAAAAGAAAATGGTATTCTTTCTGGTCGACCAAAAAACTGTTTTGGTAAGATAAATTTTTATTAAATTTTCAACTATTTATGTATCTATTCTAGTTCGTTTCCCATACATTATAATGAAATTTCATTTAAAATTTAAAATTTTAAAATATAGTCCTACTGAACCTTTCGCTCACATTTTATTTGTTTTAAAAGCTTTTCCCCACTAGGTGGAGTTCAGCATAGGATTGGAGAGGAGTAGACAGATAGGACATTCAAACTGTAGGGGAATCGAGTAGGTTATTTAAATTATAAAATCAAGGCATGTATAACTTTTCCTTTCTCTCTCTTATTTTGGACTATGGTTATAATTTAATATTGTTGATACCATGTGTGTGCACAAATGTGGGTCAATGGGACCCATTCTCGTTTTCCCCTTATTTCTTTATTATTTTCTCATCGTCCACTTTATTTTTTTTATTTGCTTAATAATTATAATTGCCTGCTTTAAAAGAATTTTTAAAAATATAACATTTTAATTAATAAATTTTAATTCTAAAACCCAAAATTTAACTAAATCCTCATTTAATTAACTTAATTAAACTACCACATTACCTCCCGTAATGCGGGGCATGACATTGATTGACTAGTCTTTTTCTTGTCTCTGAAACGTCCCTTCTCTTGTTGCAGGTCCACCTGAACAGTTAGAGATGAGCAGGGTAGAGCTAAGCATTGTGCATAGCTGCACATGGTGTTGATCTGCCACAAAACTCCAGTAAGCATCAACATTTTGGCGCTAGAAGGAGGGCCACCTGCACCTTCATTTGAAGTCTCCAGCTATAGAAGGACAGTGAACTAAGATGGTAACTCGAGGTAATGCTCGAGACAAGGCTGCCCGACAAGAGAGGTCAAGAGATGCCCAAAACCAAAATCAGAATCCGGCTAGACCCAAAGGTCATCCTCGAGCCATAAGATCCTGTTCTGGGGGTCAGGGAAGCACGATGAGGGCCGAACAAATGCATGATCCAGTTGGCCAAGACCTTATCTAGGAACTAACTAATGCTGTTCGAATACTTACCTAGCAGCTTGCACAGCGCCAGGTGGCTCCTAGCCTCCTACCTCCAGCCCTAGCTGACCAAGCTGGGGGTCGAGTAGGACAGGATGCCGCCGACCTTAGTGAAGCTGACTTTGAGCGTTCCAAATCTACACATGGTGTCTTGGCTAATAATAGACTCGTCTAGGAAGGATGCCTTGGCCTGCAAGGAGCACGAGCTCTATCACCACAAGGCTCACAAATGTCCATATTTTGATTAGCTCAGGTGCTGGGGAGAAGCACAACAGGGTCGCTAGCCAAGACAGGTGACTGCGTTGAGGGCAAAGCACCCTATAGGGTTGAACTACCTGAAGATACCAATAGTCGTCAGTTTTGGGAGTTGCAGTGCCAAATCGATGAAATCTACAACAATCGCTTTGACTTGGATGACGTAGATGCCTTAGACCCGCTGTTCACAAACGCTATCATCTGATCCCTTATGCCGCCCAAATTTAAGGTCCCATAAATCAAGGCCTACGACGGGACCGTAGATGCTGATGAGCATGTTGGATTGTACCGAGGACACATGCTCCTACAAAATGCCAGTGATGCAGCCATGTGCAAGACCTTTTCTCTGACCTTAACCAGACTAGCTTGATAATGGTTTCGACGACTTGAGCCAGCTTCCTTCACTTATCCATCACTTCTTTTCGGCAACTCTCTAATGCCTTTTTGGTGGCCTTCTCCACGACCAAAACAAGGAAGAAGAAGATTACTTATTTACATGCCGTTAAGCAAGGAAAGGGCAATGTCAGGGACTACATAAACTGGTTTACCCGAGCACCCCTCATAGTCAAGCATGTCAAAGACGAGATCCTAAAGCACACTTTCATAGGGGGCCTTTGAGATGAGAAGCTTGCCTGGTCATTGGCATTCGAGCAGCAAAGCATGTTTTTGCAAATGCTTGGCTACGCGCAAACATACGCCTATGTGGCTGAACACATGAAGAGCTGTAGAGAAGAAGCTAGCAGTAGCAGCACGAAGAAGGAGAAGAAGCAGAAGAAAGCGCCCAAACAGACCAACGTCGAGCAAAACAAGAAGCAAAAGAAGAAAGAGAAAGTTGAGAAGCCGAAAGTGCCAACCGAAAAGTTCCAAAGCTACATGCCCCTGGTAGCGAGCATAGATGAAATACTTGCCCAGGTGAGTAGAAAGAACCTATTGGTTGATCCGCCCAAGCTTAAGGGTAGCAAAGCAAAGTGGGACCAAACCAAATATTGTAATTTTCACAAGGACGTGGGACATAATACCTGTGACTATATTCAGCTCAAGGACCAAATCGAGAGACTAGTTTGAGACAAACATTTATGGGAGTTTGTAGAGCGAGTTTTAACTCTAAGCTCCATAGTTGGGAGAGACGACCAACCAGGCCGAGATGTGCTGAACCGCCTATGCAACGATGGCGGGAATATCCTGAAACCCCTGAACATTGTACATACGATTTTTGAAGAGCCTGTGACTGGGGACACATCAAGTGGGCGACGGGCTTACGTCTAAGAAGCTCGATTGGTGGAAAGAGGCAAGCTCATTAATATGTTCGAGCACGTCAATAAAATTTGCCACCAACAAGATATACCGATCACTTTTACGTAAGAAGAGGTGGATAAATTAATTCATCCACTCAATGATGCTCTTGTGTGCAAATTACACATCACCAATAGCATAGTACGGTGTGTGCTGATTGACAATGGTAGCTTAGCTGACATTCTATTCAAGTAAGCATATTATAAGCTGAAAATCAGCAATGCTACCCTTATCCCTATCCAAGCCCCACTTTACAACTTCATAGGTGAATGCATCTGAGTAGTCAAGAAGGTCGACCTGCTAGTCACCTTTGGTAAGGGTACTACTCGGGTGACATGCGTCGTCGACTTTCTAGTCGTTGAGAAACCCTCCCAGTATAATATTATTATCTGCCATCCAATGTTAAATGCACTGAAGGCTGTGGTCTCCACTTACTACTTGGCTATGAAGTTCCCAACGGACAATAGGGTCAGGGTAATCAAAACGCGACAGAAAGATTCCTAAGCTTGTTATGCTAACGTTGTCAAGGTTGCATCAGCTTAGCAATTGAATGTCTCAACAATATATAAGGTTGACGAAATACAGTTCCTAGTCAAGCCGACGGCTAAGATGCTTTCTGACCTTAACCCTTGTATGCCTGAGGAGGAAGTGAGGGCCACCCCCGTCGAGGATCAGGTGCCATTTATCCTAGACCCGGCACATCCTTACCATACGGTCTAACTTGGCTCTTAGTTAAAATCTGAGGTCCGGGCTGACCTGGAAAAGCTCCTCATGGAGTATTAGGATGTGTTCGCATAGTCTTATGAGGACATGCCCAGCATTGATCCTAGTATAATCTAACACTGGCTTAACGTCCGTCCAGACTATAAGCTGGTTATTCAAAAGAGAAGGGCCTTCAACCCAAAAAGGTATGCCACTATCAATGAAGAGGTCTAGAAGCTGTTAAAGGTAGGATTCATTCGAGAAGTAAAGTATTCAGAGTGGTTAGCAAATGTGGTCTTGGTCAAGAAGGTGAATGGAAAATGGCATGTTTGTATAGACACTACTACAAACTGCGGATTCCACGATGGTTTATAACCGTCATGGAAAAATTTCACGATGGTTAAAAAACCATAGTGAAAACTTCAGTCGTGGTACAACATGGATTTTTCACGACGGTCTTTTATTGTCGTGTAATAGAAAAATTGATGCAGGAAGAGGTTGTAATGTAGTAATTTTCCACGATGGTTTTTTGAACAATCGTCGTGGAAGCCCTAGATTCCATGATGGTTTTTCAAGAAACTATTGTGGAATTATTCCACGACGGTTTCTTAAAAAACCATCGTGGAATCTAAGGCTTCCACGATGGTTTCTTGAAAAATTGTCATGGAAGCTTTATGATTCCATGACGGTTTCTCAAGAAACTGTCTTGGAAGCCCTAGATTCTATGATAGTTTTTCAAGAAACTGTTGTGAAAAATTGGTATTCTCCTAAAAAAAATCTCTAAAAATTTTGATTTCTCACGGGTTGGCTAGTCCCGTGTGTTATCCATTACAGCAAGACCCTAATTGCATACAAAAATTGATGTATATTGAAAGTACAAGGTATTTACAAGATCATTTAGATTTGAGCTATTTTGAGCAATTGTTTATCTATTATCTCCATCCATCTATCTAAAGAGCACATACCTATTTACAAATTGTATCCACTCTAATCTAACTTCATGTATATCCGTATGTATGTAAAAATCTTTTTTTCCTAAGGCTTGTATACCACTTGTAATGATATCTTGCATGAAACGTAGAATAAAAAAACCACATTCTACATTTCTTTGTCATCTTGGACACTTACGTTTGGAATATAGCATTCTATTCGGTCGGTTTATGACACCGCTTCCCACTTGAAGCTTCCAATCGTTTAGCGCCCTAATAATGTGTCATGTTTAAATGAATTAATAAACGATACAATTATTTGGGACTAAAAACAGTTAATTTTATAAGAGAACATTAATACTTACAATCTCATGACTAATACGAAATCCTCACATGGTGGGTGTCCGAGGGGGTCAAACCAATATATTTGGTCCTCCCATGGCGAAATAAGTCCCAACATCTAATGTTCTTCAACATTGCATGGCAGGAAGAATAATTTTCCCTCGGTGCTTGAGCTAATAGGTGGAGGAGTGATGTGGCGTGCTTTCTACGATCATTCTATAGGTCTTTTGTAGCACTTGAAATAAAGGTCGGAGATATAAAGCTAAAATTTTGCACCAAGCCTTGAAGTTCACAATATTTCGCCAAAAAGCCACAACAAAAAACAATACAGTCAATTATTTGAAAGCACCTTACAACTCTACCTGTATTTTAAAAATATGAAATAAGGATGGAGTTATCACATGAGGTATACTAGGATACAATTTGCCCCGATTTTATCAAAGTTATTGAAGTAGTAAACGTCTTCATACCCCATATAGATAGGCAATTCATTGCCAGTGACATTTACTAGTATTGGGCACTAAATTGTTGACCCATTGTACATGAAAGAATGTGCATCTAGAGCCAACTGTATAAATTCTTGAGGTACTGAAGCGAAGTTAAATGCAGGCAGTTACTCATTAGCAACAGTTTGTTCATGTTCTTGATCTACCTCAGGTTGTGATTCTCTTGCTTTTGTAGAGCTTTTCTTGTTTTGGCATTTCTTTCCATTTAGATGTTGTGGAACATGGCTAGGTGCTCGATTTGTCTTCGTCAATGCGATGACTTCAACTAACCTCTTCGGCCATGCGACGAAGCTTCCAATAGCTTCACCCACAGTTGTTGCTTCAAGTGTTGGAACAGGCAATTTAGCTATTCTAGCTCTGATGGTAGTGATGCTAATGTGCATGTTCTCTTCCCCTAATAGTCATCCATGAACTATATCAGTTGGAAGACTCTCTATCCACACCTTCCTAAGTGCAACAAGTGCACGCCTACCATTAATTCTATCCTCAACAAAGAGCCTGCATTGTTCGGGCTCTTGACGAGGAGGTGACATTTGGACTTTTGGAGCTTCTAGAGCTTCTGCTACAATATTGGGAGGGTTACAACTAGCTTTGAAGCTATTGCACTGTGAGATACTAACATCCGTCGAATTGGGACATCCTTGGGAAATGAGCTCGGTCATTGTAACACTCCGAAGTTAATTAAATCACATTAAAATGATAAATGGTGGATTAGTGTGCCCTAATGAGCATTTTAAATTTAATTTGAATGTTTTGTGAAAATTTAGTGACTTTGTATTATTTTACTCTTTTAATGATTTTTAATTATTCTAAATTGTTTTTAATTGTTAATTTAATTTTCAATGAAACAATTTGATTTGAAAACAGTGTACTGTTGCACATAGTCCTGTGCAACTACTTTTTCTTTCCCTCTATTTATTTTCTCTCTCTCTCTCTCACTTTCATTTTCTCTCTCCTCTCACTCTCTCACTCTCTCTCCTCTTTCACTCTCTCGGTTCTCTCTTCCCCTCTCGTTTTCTCTATCTAAATTTTGAAACAAAATTTGGATTTAAGCTTTGGGTTAGTAGATTGAAGGCTCGGGAATGAGATTCAACAACAAAAACATCGTTTTCAAGCTTCGATTCGAGGAACTGGGGGGGGGGGGGGGGGGGGGGGG
>CAMOHE010048454.1:0-26765 GCA_946598075.1 Artocarpus hirsutus
ATTGCTTTGAATGCAAAGAATGATCTTCATGATAATGTAAGCATCTATTGTTACTTTCTATGACTGTATTAAGATTTGTTGAGGGTTGAAATGATGATGATGACAGTTGTATATTATTAAAATTTAAGGTGCTACATTAAACTGTGGTTTATTTATTTGATTATGTTTTTATTTTAATTAAAGAGTTTTCATTTAAGTCCCGGGTAAATTATTTTGACGATTTGTATTTATTTTCTAATCTTTATTTTATTTAATAAAAACTGTTAACCCCCACTTAGGGGCGTTACAGAAACTATTCAACTCACACAATACTCAAACCGAATTCCCCTAAAACTGCATCTATAATCTCTGTTAATCACAACAACGATTGAATTTTTATTCAAAGTTTCGGTTCAAAAAAAAGTTAAAGCTACTCTTAACATTGGATAAAAAATTCAGTTAGGTCTCATTATTTTTCTTTTCTTTTCTTTCTTTTTTTTAAAAAATTTTTTGAGTAAGGGCTTTTAAAGAGCTTCAGATTTGCTTTGAAGATATTCAAATTTGCTTTTGAAGAGCTTTGTTTGCTATCATCGTCTAATTTAGATTATTAGTGCCATTTTTATTGGACTTTTTGTGTCCTTGTTAGATGGATGCTGAGTATAGTGATAAATAAATTAATAGTCAATCTGGTGGTGCCATTTTTTATTGGACTTTTTTGTGTCCTTGTTAGATGGATGCCGAATATAATGATAAAGAAATTAATAGTTAATCTATTGGTTCATTTTATATTGGACTTTTTTGTGTCCTTGTTAGATGGATGCTGAGTATAGTGATGAAGAAATTAATAATTAATCTGTTGGTGTCATATTTTATTGTACGTTTTTTGTGGCCTTGTTAGATGGCTACTAAATGTAGTGATGAAAGTAATAGTCGATCTAAAAATAAAGTTGAATCTCCCATTGGTACTTCTGAGACACCCAAAACTGCTGCTTTAACTTCTTCGTCTCCAAGTGAAAAAAATAAAGCTCGTAGACCACCACTTCCTAACAAAAGAAAGGTTAGAACAACTTCTATAGTATGGGACCATTTAAAAGAGAAAACAATTAAGGGTGAGCTTAGGAATATGTGTATCCATTGTCATAAAGATTATTCTTGCACCCCCAAAACAAATGGTACTAGTACCTTGTGGAACCATCTCTGGAAGCAATGTAAGAAATACCCTTATAAGGAGGAAGATTCCAAGCAACAGATATTGTTTTTTAGGCAAAAGAGTGCTACGGAATGTGGAGATAGTAACCTTGTAGCTATGGGTTTTAGTCAAGCAGCATGTCGAACGACATTGGCAAAGATGGAAGTCATAGATCAGCTACCTTTTCTATCTGTTGAACAAGAAGGATTTGAGAACTTTTGTAGTGTGGCTTGTCCAAAGTTTGATATTCCATCACGTATGATAGTTGCGAGAGATGTTATGAATCTTTACAAGGGTAAGAAAGAGAAACTAAGATCTTTCTTTAAGAAGCATTCATAAAGAGTTTCCCTAACCACCGATTGTTGGACTTCCATTCAATAAGTAAATTATATGGTTTTGACAGCTCATTTTATAGATTTTGAATAAATAGTGCAAAAAAGGATGTTAAATTTCATTCAAATTCCTAATCATAGGGGAGAAACGATTAGGAAAGCAATGAAGGCATGCTTACTGTTGGAATTGAAATAAGAAATGCAGCGAAAGGAACAGATCGTTGATAAACAAAAATTTTCTCAAAACTTTGTTCATCGGGAATAGATATATAATTTTAATTAATAATGGAAAGCTTTAGGAATTTTACTAACCTTTTGAAGACTATCAGGGTATCCTAGCTTTCTTCTTTGACACAACGATCTTCCAATCTAGGCCTCCACACCAATGGAAATGCGAGTGGGCGTCAAACTGCAAGAATGAATTTTTCTTACACTTTTCTGAATCTGCTATGTACTCAACACATGAGATAGCAGACCTTTTTTTCAGAGAAGAACTTAGTTTTTCTCTCTGAGTATTTTGTAAAAGTTACATGAATGAAAAAACTCTTAAGATAACTGTTATCTCTTCCTTTTTATATCTGAGCAATTAGTCACTTTTCAATTGACTTTCAATTTTAAAAAATAACCACCATATCACACATATGGAGAAAGGATATATTTTACAGAGTTGTAACCTTTTAACTTTCCCTTTCCTTCTATTTTTCTTTTCTTTCTTTCCCTTTCTTTTTTTTTTTCTTTCCCGAATCACTTTGTGATTCATACACTACACACACACACACATATATATAAATAAGTAAAAAAAAGTAAACGGAAACACTTTTCTGTTTTTTTTTTTTCTTGAAATCACGTCAACCGTGATGACTTTAAGAATATATATATATATATATAATATATAATAAACGTTTACGCTTGAAAAGTAAACGAATTCAAAAAAGTAATATATATATATATATTAATATATTATAAAATCTTATATATATATATTAAAATTCAAAAAAAAATATTTATTTTAGAAAATAATATTTAAATAATCAAATCATTCAAATATTACCAATTAGTTAGTTGACTAATGCTCAGTTAAATGTGACAACATTTATCACATTACATTATGTGTCACAAAAAAATTTTTTTTGTGTCACGTTAATAATTCAAGTGTGAAATAATTAATTCAGAATTCAATAATTTCAAACTAAATATGTATAATTTATTCTATACATTAATCCAATATAGTGTTACAGAGGTGTCATTGGGGACCTATGGACCTATAACCTAAGCTCCAATAAATTTGACAATTAATCAAACTCTTTAATTAATGTGTTAAATTTATTAGTTTCAGTGTTGCTCTACTAAAAACCTGAAACTGAACTCTTGAGGTTATAGTAAAATTGCTCAAAGAAAATTAGCGAGTAGTCCATTGATATAATCATTACATATAAGTCAGTCCTCCATAAATAGTTCATAATAAGAGCTTGGTTCAATTTTCGTTTACCTCTCTTATTATATCTTTATCCTTGAGTTCCAATAATCCTCTAATAAACAGTTAATTCATAATCTTATTATGAACGAGCGCTCTACTGTTCAAACCTCGAATTATCCCTCAAGAGAACTATTTTTCTAACTTCCATAGGGAAGGAATGGATTCCATATCTATATAATATTATTCCCAGCCATTTATTACATTATATTTCCAAGATGCTAAGTTATGATCTGTGCTTATACAAATCTTATTATGCAAGTCAAAAAACATAATGTCATAAATAGGAGTCTAATAAATACTCAAGATTAAGAATGTCAAATATATGATCATCATAGTGACAAATTTGAATACTCTATTTGTAACGGATGATTATTAGAGATTTATAATTTATCTGGTCCAGTCCTATATAATCTCATTACATAAAGTACCTCCAATCCAATGTCTCTACATTAATAGTCTGGATAACGACTATTTCATTCTAAATGAGATTGGACAGTACTTGTAATATTTAATTAAAGATCACAAACTTTAACTAATTATTACGGACTATTTAGATTATTATCTATAAATTTTATCCCTAAGCATATAACACTTATATGTTAAATTTATAGTCACATAAATAATCATGAAATTTTCTCGATGTTTACAAATGTATTCATAATACATACAAGCAACCAAAATAATAATAAATGTCACTTTATTTATTTATTATCAAAATGTATAATGTTATAGCTTTTAGGGCACTAAACCCAACAATCTCCCACTTGCCCTAAAGCAGGTGAGACATGTCTCTAAGACCTAAGCCTTCCAAGTGTGCCTTGAAGCTCTTTGCAGGTAACATCTTGGTGAAAGGGTTGGCAAGGTTGTTTTCCGACGCTATCTTCACAACTTCCACATCGCCTCGATGTACTATTTCTCTGATCAAATGATATTTTCTCTATATGCTTTCCTCTTTTGTGGCTTCTAGGTTCTCTTGAATTTACCACTGCACCACTATTATCACAATACAGTGTGAGTGGTTTATCCATGTCTGGAACTACTTCCAGATCATTTAAGAACTTACGGAGCCAAATAGCCTCTTTAGCTGCTTCACAAGCAGCCACATATTCAGCTTCCATAGTTGAATCAATAATACAAGATTGTTGTATGCTTTTCCAAACTATGGCTCCACCACCAAAAATAAACACTGATCCAGACGTAGATTTACGTGTGTCTTTATCTGATTGAAAATCAGAATCAGTGTAGCCAATGGGAATCAAATTCTCACCGGAATATACCAGCATATAGCTTCTCGTTCTCTTAAGATACTTAAGAATATGTTTAACCGCTATCCAATGATCTAATCCTGGGTTGGATTGATACCTACTAACTATACCCACCGCATAGCATATGTCAAGTCTTGTATACAACATGGCATACATTAGACTTCCCACTGCATATGCATAGGGTACCCGTCTCATGTTTTCTTCCTCTTGAGGTGTCTTAGGACACTGCTCTTTTGAAAGATAAACTCCATGACGTGTAGGTAAATTACCTTTCTTGGAGTTTTGCATCGAAAATCTGATATGCACTTTATCGATATACGATGCCTGAGACAGCGCCAACAGTTTGTTCTTGCGATCTCTTATGAGTTGGATTCCAAGAACATGACTAGTCTCTCCTAAATCTTTCATTTGGAATTAGTTGGCGAGCCATTTCTTTACATTAGATAATACGCCTACATCATTTCCAATAAGTAGGATATCATCTACATAAAGAACTAAGAAGACCACCTTTTTGTCTTTGATGTATTTGTATACACAATTTTCATCAATGTTTTGATCGAAACCATAAGATTTGATCGCCTCATCAAATCTCAAGTTCCATGATCTTGAAGCTTGTTTGAGTCCATAGATAGACCTCTGCAACTTGCAAACTTTTTGCTCTTGACCTTTGACTATAAATCCTTCTGGTTGCACCATATAGATGCTTTCCTCAAGATAGCCATTCAAAAAGGCAGTCTTGACATCCATTTGCCATATCTCATAATCAAGACAAGCAGCAATGGATAAAAGAATTTGAATGGATTTAAGCATAGCTACAGGCAAGAAAGTTTCTTCATAGTTAACTCCCTTCTTTTGAGTATAACCCTTTGCCACAAGCCTAGCTTTGAAAGTCTCAACTTTGCCATCCACTCCTCTTTTCTTCTTGTAGATCCACTTGCACCCTATGGGTTTTATCCCTTCAGGTAAGTCTACAAGTTTCCAAACTGAATTGGAGTACATGGACTCCATTTTAAGGTTCATAGCCTTCAGCCATTTCTCCTTCTCAGAATCTTCCATTGTATCACGATATGTCAATGGATCATCCTCACCATTATTAGAGATAGCAACATGTGCTTCTCCAATTTTCCTGTAGCGAGCAGGTGGTCTCACAACCCTCCCACTACGTCGAGGTGGCATGACATTCTGATCGGGAAATGTGGACTCCTCATTTTGTCCTTCGACAACAGTTGTCGATTGAGGTCTGATCTGATCAGAAAGTAACTCTTCAAGTACCACTTTGCTACGAGATTTATAGTTTGTAATATAATCATTCTCGAGAAAAGTGGCATTTGTCGATACAAATACCTTCTTTTCTTGTGGACTATAAAACAAACCTCCCATCGTTTCCTTTGGGCATCCCACAAACAAGCACACTTCAAAACATGGTTCCAGCTTCCCGATCTTTCCTTTTAGCACATGTGCTGGATACCCCCATATACGAATATGTCGCATACTAGGTTTGCGACCATTCCATAACTCTGAAGGTGTTTTTGGAATAGACTTAGATGGAACTATGTTTAGAAGATATACTGCAGTTTGTAGTGCATATCTCCAAAATGAAGTGGGTAATGATGAGTAGCTGAGCATGGATCTCACCATATCAAGCAACGTCCGATTTCTTCTCTCTGCAACACCATTTTGTTATGGTGTTCTTGGTGCGGTGAGTTATGATAGAATAGCATGTTCTATCATATAGTCCTTGAATTCAGTATCAAGGTATTTCCCTCTTCGATCAGATCGAAGACTCTTCACCGTCTTGCCTAATTGGTTTTCAGCTTCTGCTTGGAATTCTTTGAACTTTTCAAAAGTTTCAGATTTCCTTTGCATTAGGTATATGTAACTATACCTTGAATAATCATCAATAAATGTGACGAAATATTCATAACCACCACGTGCTTGTACATTCATTGGACCGCAGACTTTTGAATGTATTAGCTCAAGCGGTTCCTTGGCCCTTTCGCCTTTTGCAGAGAAAGGCCTCTTAGTCATTTTACCTTCAAGACAAGATTCACAAACTGGTAGAGAACTAACTTTTAGTTCTTTTAAAGGACCATCCTTTACTAGTCTGTTAATTCTATCAAGGTTAACATGACCTAATCTAAGGTGCCATAGGTATGTTTCATTATCAGAAGAAATCTTTTGCTTCTTAGGTTTTGGTTGTTCAACTTTGAACATTTCAGTATTGAGCAGTGATTTTTCGTTAAGCCTTAAAGTGTAAAGCCCATTTTCCAGATGCGCAGAACAAATATTCAAACCATTTCTAGAAATATTAACATAATTATTATTAAAAGAAACATTAAACATTTGTTCAAATAACCTGGAAATAGAAATCAAATTTCTACGAAAACAAGGAATGTAATAAACATTGTCCAAAATTAAAAACTTATTTATAAAATAAAGTTTAACAACTCCCACTGCTCTTGCTGAAACAACCTCTCCCGTTCCCACTCTTATCGTTTGTTCTCCATCAGCAAGCTCCCTTGAAGAACTAAGCATCTGCAAAGAAGAACAAACATGGTTAGTTGCCCCTAAATCAATTATCCAAGGTGAAGTATCATCTTCAACTAAACAAGCTTCTAAAATGAGTAAATCTGATTTACCATTGTTCTTCTTTTCTTTGAGCTCCTGAAGATACTTCCTGCAATTTCTCTTCCATTGCCCAACTATGCCGCAGTGGAAACATTTTCCTTTAGGCTTCTTTTGGTTTGAGCTCTTCTTGTTGTTGTTGCTTTTGTTCTTCTTAGGTTGCCCTCCATTTTTAGATTCACCACTTCCTACAGTCCTCTTCCTCTTCTTATTCTTTTGAATAGAAGATGAGGGTTGAGCTTCTACAACATTTGCCTCTGCTTCTTTACTCTTTTCTTTCGAAATGGACTCGAAGGTTTGAAGCTCATTAAGCAACTCAGTCATATTATATTTTAGCTTGTTCATGAAATAGTTGCTTTTGAACTGAAGGAACGCAGGAGAAAGGGTTTCCAAAATCATTCCCACCTGTGTGGCTTCATCTATCACTGCCTCGTTTACCTCGGCCTCATGGAGATAGTTAACCATGTTGAGAACATGTTCTCTGACCAAAATCCCTGCCTTCATTTTGGCATTCATTACTGCCTTAACAGCTTCGTGGCGTGCCTTTTCAGAAGGCTTGCCAAACATATCTTGCAAAGACTACATTATCTCATAAGCAATTTCCATACTTTTGTGCTTCATCCTAAGCACGTCAGACATGCCAGCCAAAAGAAAGCAGCAGACCTTGTTGTTTGCTTGGATCCAATGATCATATGCTTCTCATACATTACGAGGAGCATTGACAGCAGGCGATGGAGGACATTCCTTCGTTAGGATAAACTTGTAATTTTTACAAATTAGTACAATGTTCATGTTACTCTTCCACTTGACAAAATTATCTTCGGTTAATTTTTCATTTGAGAGAATAGCAATGGTTGGATTAGACATTGTTGCTATAATAAACAAATTAAATAACATAAATTAAATGGTTGCATAAACATCATAGATATATGTTTTGGAATAGTAAACGTGATGCATTATGCATATGAAAAAACACACAAAAAATATTTTACTAATTCCACGATTATTCAATTTTAATAAATAAAGTGCCGCCGTAGGGTAGGTCAAATTATTTATGAATTGAATTAAGACAATCTCAATTAATAAATATATTCAAAATATCTCATATTTTTTATATTTATTAATAACCGTTTATATTTGGTCAAGATATAATTAACAATATGAGTGTGACCCACTATTTTAGATTTTAACAACTTAACTCAAAATTGTCGCCGTAGGGTAGGTCAATTTTGAAATACATTATAAAATCCTATCTCTAGGAAGCCAACCTTGATATTGATTTAAATGGACACCCTCCGTAGGGAGGACGAAATCAAAACGTTGCAAGGCGCCACTTAAATCTCACGGTGTTGTGCTAATAGTGGAGACCGCAGGTTTTATTGTCATATTACCTTCTCCCACTCATTATTTTATAGGATTTGTTTTATCTTATAAAACATCATATGTTTCATAACTCTAGTACATAAAAACAATTTTTAATTACTAAGTTATATTATGTGTTAATAGAATCTCATTCTACTTATACTTAAATAAATTACCAGATTTTCTAAAAAACTAAATTTATTATGAATTGTCTAAGTTACCTAATCATTAAACAATTTAAAAATTAGATAACTTAGAATTAATGTGAATTTTATCAAGTTTTAACTATTAAAACTAAATTCACATTATTTGGTTGATTAATAAATTAAAATTATAAAACCAACTCAATTAATTTAATCTCATTAAATTAATTCGAACACATGTTAATTCATTTTAGAAACACCTTTATAAAGAAATAATACACATATGTATGCATGTCATGTTACAATAACTATAAGTGGACACTTTCCTAAATGACATGTTATAATGCATGAACATGTTATCTCAATCATCTCATGAAAATAAAGCATGAAAATAAACAGTGGATTTTTGACTGGGTCCTTTTGGATAATTAAATTACAACCCATAAAATAAATAAATAAATAAATAAATTACAACGGTCTTCTTATAATTTATACATAATTTCCTGCTCCAATGTTGTAGTCTTGATCAACTGGTTTACTATGCAACAATTGCTGGGTTATCTTTAAAATTTGATAGGCCCAAGGTTCTCAACTGGCCCAAAAGATCCAATGAACTTCTTTTTCTTCATCGCTCCACATGTAGCAGGTGAAGGAGAGGAGAAAATAACAATAATAATAATGATAAATTACAAAAAAGCCTATGCCCCTTTATGGGCTTACACAGATTTGATCTAATCAAACTGAAAATAAAATTATCAACCCAAAAGGGCCATATAATTAATGACCAAAAATCCATTCATTAAATAACTATTAATCACATGAATAAAATTACAAAGATGCAAAGTGCCCACAAACATGCATAAAAAAATGATATTATCAAAATAAAATCATGTTAATTAAAATTATATATGCTATAACCTGGCTCTGATACCATTTGTTGGAATTGAAATAAGAAACACAGTGAAAGAAACAGATCGTTGATAAACAAAAATTTTCTCAAAACTTTGTTCATCGGGAATAGATATATAATTTTAATTAATAATGGAAAGTTTTAGGAATTTTACTAACCTTTTGAAGACTATTAGGGTATACTAGCTTTCCTCTTTGATACAACGATCTTTCAATTCAAGCCTCCACACCAATGGAAAGGCGAGTGGGCGTCAAACTGCAAGAATGAATTTTTCTCACACTTTTCTGAATCTGCTATGTACTCAACACATGAGATAGCAGACCTTTTTTTCAGAGAAGAACTCTCAGTTTTTCTCTCTGAGTATTTTGTAAAAGTTACATAAATGAAAAAACTCTTAAGATAACTGTTATCTTTTCCTTTTTATATCTGAGCAATTAGTCACTTTTCAATTGACTTTTAATTTTAAAAAATAACAACCATATCACACATATGGAGAAATGATATATTTTACAGAGTTGTAACCTTTTAACTTTCCCTTTCCTTCTATTTTTCTTTTCTTTCTTTCCCTTTCTTTTTTTTTCTTTCCCGAACACATACATATATATATATAAGTAAAATACATATATATATATAAGTAAAAAAAAGTAAACGCAAATGCTTTTCTGTTTTTTTTTTCTTGAAATCACGTCAACCGTGATGATTTTAAGAATATATATATATATATAATATATAATATATAATAATAAACGTTTATGTTTGAAAAGTAAACGAATTGAAAAAAGAAATATATATATATATATATATTAATATATTATAAAATCTTATATATATATATATATAGTAAAATTCAAAAAAAATATTTATTTTAGAAAATAATATTTAAATAATCAAATCATTCAAATATTACCAATTAGTTAGTTGACTAATGCTCAGTTAAATGTGAAAACATTTATCACATTACATTATGTGTCACAGAGAACATTTTTCTATATCACATTAATAATTCAAGTGTGAAATAATTAATTCAGAATTTAATAATTTCAAACTAAATATGTATAATTCATTCTATACATTAATCCAATATAGTGTTACAGAGGTGACATTGGGGACCTATGGACCTATAACCCAAGCTCCAATAAATTTGACAATTAATCAAACTCTTTAATTAATGTGTTAAATTTATTAGTTTCAGTGTTACTCCACTAAAAACCTGAAACTGAACTCTTAAGGTTATAGTAAAATTACTCAAAGAAAATTAGCGAGTTGTCCATTGATATAATCATTACATATAAGTCAGTCCTTCATAAATAGTTCATAATAAGAGCTAGGTTCAATTTTCGTTTACCTCTCTTATTATATCTTTATCCTTGAGTTTCAATAATCCTCTAATGAACAATTAATTCATAATCTTATTATGAACGAGCGTTCTACTGTTCAAACCTCGAATTATCACTCAAGAGAACTATTTTTCTAACTTCCATAGAGAAGGAATGGATTCCATATCTGTATAATATTATTCCCAGCCATTTATTACATTATATTTTCAATATACTAAGTTATGATCTGTGCTTACATAAATCTTACCATGCAAGTCAAAAACATAATGTCATAAATAGGAGTCTAATAAATACTCAAGATTAAGACTGTCAAATATATGATCATCATAGTGATAAATTTGAATACTCTATTTGTAACGGATGATTATTAGAGATTCATAATTTATCTGGTCCAGTCCTATATAATCTCATTACATAAAGTACCTCTAATTCAATGTCACTACATTAATAGTCTGGATAATGACTATTTCATTCTAAATGAGATTGGACCGTACTTGTAATATTTAATCAAAGATCCCAAACTTTAATTAATTATTACGGACTATTTAGATTATTATCTATAAATTTTATCCCTAAGCATATAACACTTATATGTTAAATTTATAGTCACATAAATAATCATGGAATTTTCTCGATGTTTACAAATGTATTCATAATACATACAAGCAACCAAAATAATTATAAATGTCACTTTATTTATTTATTATCAAAATATACAATGTTACAGCTTTTAGGGCACCAAACCCAACACTTACAACAATGGGGAATTGAGAAGATCTTTACAATCATAGTGGATAATGCTTCTTCCAATGATGGAGCAATAGCACACATGAAGAATAGACTTTCTATTTAGAAGAGGGGTGTTTGTGATAGGGAATATTTGCATATCAAATGTGCAATTCATATGTTGAACTTGGTTGTACAAGATGGTTTGAAAAATCTACACTACTCTATTTTTGGGGTGTACAATGCAGCCAGGTAAGTTAGATCTTCTCCTGCAAGTTGACAGGATTAAACAATGTATAAAAAATGTGAATAAAAAAGATAAGGCCCTTGTTTGTTTAGATGTGTCAACTAGGTGGAACTCCACTGATTTGATGTTAGAGCATGCTTTGAGAATTATAGATGCTTTGAAACTTTTGACGGAGGAGCATGGAAACTATGAGTTGTGCTTCATGGAGAAAGAATCGAATGGTGAAAAAAGAATTGGGCCACCAATGTTAGAAGATTGGGATACATGTCAAGTGTTTACAAAGTTCTTGAAAACCTTATATGAAGCTACTAAGAAGCTTAGTGCTTTGTAAGTATGTCACTACAAATTTATCTTTTTATGAAATTACGAATGTGAAGGGAAGATTGATGAAATGGAGTAAAAGCAATGACTCAATTTTGTAGGATACGGCTATAAAAATGAAGCAGAAATATGAAAAATATTAGGGTAATGTCTACAAGCAGAATAATCTTTTGTATGTGGCAGTTGCGCTGGATGCAAGGTTTAAGTTGAATTATGTGGAGTTTTTCCTTAGAAAAATTTAATGAGTAGGCAACCGTTTCCATTTTGCTCGATTCTGTTAAACATATGTTGGGGAAGTTCTATGACTTCTATGCAAATGGAAGTAATAACAAACAAGCTGGTGGGGAATCGAGCAATGTTGATTCAAGGATTGAAGTTGACGAGGATGGTGACTTTTTCCAACAAGAATGTGATTTGCAACATTCATCCATAAATGCATAAGATAAGGCAAGTGATTAGGAGAAATATTTGATTGAAGCAGATGAAGGTTAAAGAATAAAGACTTTGACATTTTGGCTTGGTGGAGGGTCAATGCTTCTAAGTATCGTAATCTTTAGATCTCTGTCTCTCTCATCTCTCTCTCTCTCCCAAATCTCATTGAACTAAACACCTGTATTTTTGTGCACAAAAACAATTTCACTAAGAAGCAACTCAATAGCAAAGCTGATGAAGCCCCCACCACCAAATCAAAATTAGCCTCCATCATCATCGTCAAGATTATCATTATCACTGTCATTTTTTCTATTGTCCCGCGGGAAGAGGGAGGGAAGGAGAGAGAAATAGAAGAGGTAGAGAGATAAAGTGAGAAAAGTGGGAGGGAGAGAGAAAAAAAGACAAAAAAATGTTTTTAATTATTCTTAATATTTAATTATGTATAGATATTTAATTATTATTTTAATATTATTTTTAATCTTTAATGACATGCCACATAAGCAAAATCGTTAAGTTTATAAATAGAATTAGATGGAGGGGGCATTTTTGAGTGGTTTTCTATAGATTGAGGGGCATTTTGAGAAGGTTTACAAAATTAAGAGAAAAAGTAAAATAATGTATATAGTTTAAGAACATTTATGAAAATAATCCTTATTTTTATTTTTATTGTACTTAGACTAAAATCTGTCGTAAAAAGGATCATGTACACGTTGGTGCTCCATCTTTTTTGACCATTAAATTAAATTCATGCACCACACACTACTTTTGATCATTATTCTACGCCATAGACTTGTCCGATTGAATAATTAAACAAACTTTGTAAATACGTGTAAAAAATGAAAAATATATTTTGTGTAACGCAAGAAGCATCTCAGCCTTAATTTTAGTGCATTAAGTAAAAGAACAAAAAAAAAAAACTAAGGGCTTATTAAAGGTCCTTGGCTCCCATCCTCGAGCAGAGCAGAGCAGATCATTTGTGCCGTCTTTCTTGAAAGAAAGCCCCTCCCTCTCCTTAGCCGATTTCAAGCCCACCTGTAAGCCAAGCTCATTCTCCATGGTTGCTTTTCTGTTTGTAATTTTTTTTTATTGAAGTTGGGATTTATGGTGGAAAAATTAAGGGGTCGTTTGTTTTGAGTATTCTCAGAACGGTTTGCTTTGGAATGTAAAAATCTTAGCTCATAGGTCAATAATGGTTATGGTGGAGTTTTCCCATTTGGGCTATTATGTGTTTGTTGTAATTTGCAAAATGGGTTAGCCTTATGAAGATGAGATTGAGACATTGAGGGTGGGAACAATGGAGTGGTCATAATAAACTGGCCTATTTGGTAAAAAGAGAAACTAGTAGAGTGGCAAGTAAAGGGAGATTTTTGTTAACGTTACACCCGAGCTTCCGGTTGTTACAACCAAGCTTCCGGTTGTTGACTATAAGAATAAAAAGAGGTTCAATAGTGTTTGGCATTTTTGTTTGAAGTTGAAGTTTTCAGCACTATATATTTCCAAACATAAATCTGATGCAGGGAGAGGCATTTTGGGCATTTTAAAAATGTTTAGAGGTCAACTGAGTGTCACTGTAAATTATTTTTGAAAAGTTAAGGGATGTTGATGTAATTTATTTTAGTCAAGGGAGTGTTTCTGTTATTTGACAAAATATAGAGGCTGTAAGTGCAAAAAGCTGTTCATTTGAGGCTCACACCTCTATCCGCCTTGAGGCTTACACCTTGCCTCGATTAGACAAAACACCTCAGTTCCCAATTCTACCTTTTAAACCTACAACAATTATCGTGAAAATTATGATGTTTCCTGAAACTGAAAGCCAAATCAGTTAAAGACAAGTCATGGTCATCTAGAGAGAAAGTGGTAGTTTATTGGTCTCTATTCAACTGTGAAACTTGAATGTAATCCAACTAATATATTATGGAGAAGACTCACTGAGCCATTATTCATAAAACGTATCCTGCTTGTGTCTAACAATTTTGTGAAGTTGAAAGAAGTTGGTATTAGCATTATACTTCCATATCATAGACAAACTAGCAGTATCTAATAAGTCAATGTTTTGTTGCCTTTGCTCTTTTTTTTTTTCTTTGGGGCTTTCCTCTTGTCAAATTCTAACTCTTCTAGTTTTGCTCTGCCAAAGCAGATATGGCGGTGGGAGCTGCAGCGGTGTCAATGTCATTGGCAGCGTCGAGGTTTGTTCCTCACTGCCAGGTGAAAGCCAGCCATCCGGTTCAGGATTCCACTCCCATTCTAAGCCTTCCGAGTCAATGTTGGACTCAAATGCCTCATTTGTCATTTTCCTTTTGTTCATCATCTTGGCAGGGTTTGTTACTCTACTATTCTTCTTTCTTTATTGCTTGATTTAATCTGATGAAAATGAGTTTGGGATTATTCCTCCTCTCCTCTAACTGCTGCTGCATTAATAGAGAGCAATGACCATCGTTCCTCTTTTGCACGCACCACTGCTGTTTGCCATCTCATTGGTTTCCTCACTGCTTCGCACTGCCTTCGTTTTGCTGTAGTCATCCTCTCGTCCTACCCTTGTCCATGTCACATTGTTTTTTTTTTTAAATCAGAAAAATTTTCAAAAAAAAGGAAAAAAATGTCGATTTGCCTCCTTCAAGGTTATGGCCAGATTTAATGAGATAATCACAAAGCAGCTGCTAGAGGGAGCTTTGGCCACTTTCAAGGCCTATCCTGTTGCAGAAGAGGATGTTGATGTATGTACTAAATTACTAGATACCCCCAACCTCTGCTAACTACTCTTTTTTTTTTTTTTGAAACATGCCTTGTAATTATGAACTTGTTTTATGGGCTGAATAATTATCTGATTAAAGAACTTATACCGCAGGCGATAGGCATTTGGAAAGAGCTGAATATTTATTTTTTAAAAAACTTGATTTTGTCCTCCACTCGTAATCAGTGGTAACTATTTTCTTTACTCCTACATCAGGTTGTATGGCTTCCTGGTAGTTTTGAAATTGGTCTAGTTGCAACAAAGCTGGGGAAGTCAGGAAGATATAATGCAATTCTTTGCATCGGCGCAGTGGTACCTTTTCTTTCTGTTGTCCACATCAAACCAATTTCATTAATCCTTTTTTACAGTGTCAGAAGATTTAGATTTTTTTGTTTTTTTTTTCCTGCTGCAATTAGTTGAATATAGCTAAACTTGCATTGTCTATCTTCTTTAATGATATGTAGGAGTACCGTGCATATTTGGTGTTCTGACTTGTGACAACATGGAACAGGTAAAAAAACAATAGGGTTCAAAGAATTGAGATTCTAACTCTCAGCTACATGTTGGATGCCAATTGTGACATTTTGACTGATGTCTTCCTTTACTATATTGCAGGCTTTAAACCGGGCTGGTGGTAAATCCGAAAACAAGGGTGCTGAGGCCGCTTTGACAGCTGCAAGTTGATTATTAAGGGGGAAATTGTAGTGAATAGTATGTTTTGAAAATATTTGTAGTAAACAGCAAAATTTATGGTGTGAATAGTTTATTTATAGTGAAGATATTCTTATTTACGCATTAATAGATTTAAGGTGCAAATAGTTTATGTACCTCTTTGTTTACTATATACATAATTCCTATTTATACCATAAATAAACTATTTATATTACAAATCTGCTATTTGCTTCAAATATTTTCAAAAGCTGTTATATATTTCAAAAAGTTTTAAAAATCTGTTATTTTCCTCCTTCTTCCTTTTTAAAGTGATGTGGCTTAATTGTACCATTGACTATATTTTGAGCAATTTATTTATATTACCAAATCAGTTGTGTAGGATTCATCTGTTAGAGGAGATACAAGGGGTAGGACCGTAGACATCTAGATATTTTTTATGCTTGCTTCTTTTTAATAAAAAAGAAAAGAAACGAGCATTTCTTGTTAATAAATACGGAATTATGTACAGGAGATTAAGAAGAAGAGGAAGAGGAAGAGAGTTCCTTTAGTAGAAATAGCAAAAACTACATAAAGGAAGACCCATCTCTAACTAGGTCAGGAAAGAGAGGATTTCTAAAATCTTTCTCAGAATGTATTCAGAAAGAAATACTGGATTTTATCTAATCCCAAATAACTGAAGCTCTCCTCCTTACACCCTTCAAAAATGCTTTGATTTCTCTCCAACCAAATTCCCCACCAAACTCCTATCATGGTGACCTTTCCGGAATATCCTCACCTACAACTTGAACCTGACTCGAACAACGAACCGCCCAGCTTCTTGCCGCTCTTTGTTGCAACAACAAATCCGGAATTCCTTCAAGAGTAAGCACCATAGATTGTATGCAAATGGGGAGTGCAAAAATAGGCAGTCCACAGCTTACCTGCTGCTTTTGCATAAAGCACACCAAACTAAGAGAAATATAAAGAAACGGTTTCCTTTTTGCATGAAATCATGAGTGTTCAGTCTATCAAGGTAATAACCAACAAAACACTCAAATTTAAGATGGAATATGGGTGGTCCAAACGAAGTTAGAGAATTGAAAATCAAGGATAGCAGGATCAACTGTTAAGAAATTAAAGAAAGATTTAACTTAACGAATCCTATTTTTGTTGTGCTCGCTTAGAACCGCAAGCCGCCCGTATGCCTCTTCAACGGAGTTAACTTGTAAGGAACCCAATTCTGTATAATAAGAAGATGCAAATTACAGTCCTGAAAATTGTATGGTTCTCTAGAGGATGAAATGAAACTTTCAATTTTCCAAAAACCATCCTTAATGGGATCGGGGATGATGATGAAGAAGTACATGATAAATTAAACAAAGGGGCGCCCGGGATAATACGCACGTGTTCATATGCTTGGTTGCTAATTGTATGTACGTGCCAAAATGCTATGTCTATTTTTTGTCATATGTTCTTGGCTGTCTCAAGTGTAATTTTGCTTTCTACTGCAGATTGAGATGGCATCTTTGTTCGAGCACCACCTGAAGTAGTAGCGGCAATTACTAAACTAGTCGAAAGTAATCAAGGTTGCCGGCAAGTTGATTTCTTCTCTTTTGTTGGTGGCCTCTTGTTGTTTTCCTTTTAATTTTTCACCTCAGGGATACACTGCAGACGGTTATTGAGGAAAAATAATAAAGTAGGTCGGATTCTGGCAGATCCATAATCATCCCCTTTTTTCCACCTACTTAGATCACCCCTGACGTTGAGTTATTATATTTGCATAGAAACATGACCGGCCTATATGTAACTGGAATATCTGTCAACTTAGAAATATGATTCGAACTTTAGATTTAAATTAAAAACATTGTAACAATTCAAATTTTATAAGAAAAAATACTATAGTAAATTTGGTTTTGAGTTAAGGTTTTCAAAGGCACTACTAGTTTACATAGTGATTTTTTGTGCAATCAGAATTAGATTACTTGCCAGTGGTGACTGGTGATTTATTACTTGCAGCTCTTAGAAGACTTGAACTGTTTCGTTATAAAGGAGTTTGCATTAGGTTAACCCTTTTAATAATAGGAAGGGACACAGGGCATAAAGAGTTTGAAGTAGTGCAGCATGCAAACGAGACTGAGACGCAAAAAAAAAGAAGTGGGAGGTTACTTTTTAATCTCTCATTTTTCTTGCACAACCTTAGGTATGGCAAACTCAATCCAAACTGTGGTTTGCGGTTTCAATTGCATTTTCAACAATGTTTTTCTCACATGTAATAGTGTTTTTTTGTGCGAACTATTAGTATCAACTCATTTCCTAAATAGCCTTTAAATAAAGCTGGTATTTAGAAAACCATAAATAAAATAATATCTCCAAACCAAACATTAACAAAAGCTCAACATTTAGAAGATTTTCCCAACCCAGACTAAAGGTGAGTTTGGCCAACCCTGCTTCTACGCGAGATGGGCTTTACAAAAGTTCAAAAATTTCTTCAAAAGATATAAATGGAAAAACGAACGAATACTAAAACAAAATGCCTAGAACTAGTTGACACATGAGAGAAAATAGGCGAAGAAAATAAAGTTTGACACAATGCAAGATTTCCTCAATTAATCAAACACACCAGTCCGCAACGTACACGTGATTGAGGATTTCAACATATTTTAACAGACAATTTTATAGCAACAAATATCAATTTGCAATGAAAATCCACCAACCATGTCCCATTAATACTTTTTCAATAGGTCTTCTAGCAGTCTCACTGATACTACGAATTATTTTAGAAACAACTTAGTCCGCATCCATTTCTTCCAAAGCTGCTTTAGCAGCTGCCTTAGCTTCCTCCAACAACTCCTCTGGAACCTGGAAAAGTACAAAATTCTGAATGTGCACAGAGGCGAATATTTGCAGAAAAAGGTAAAAGAAAAATTAAGCACAAATAAGTAGTATTGATGCATAAATCGCAGGCACAACCAATAGTGCACACTTTGATTTATCAAATACAGGGGACTGATAAAGGATTTTACAATCTCAAACCCAAAATCAATGTTGATGTAGTGGGGCTGCAAGGAATATAATCTTCAAGGCCACACTTTCAAATAATTCGGACAGAAAGAGTTGCAAGAGAATTAGATATTTTGTTTGTTATGTCAAAGAATGTGACTAGACATTCTGCGTAATGTATATGAACAATACAGGGTTATAAAGTCAAATATTAAAAGACATAAATAGCCCAGGGATCCCTATGCATATTCTAAAACTTTTCTCCAAGCATTTCGTGCTAGACAAATCCCTTAGAGGAGTCCTAAACTGAGACTTAAGACATCAAACAGGTTATATTACGAGCTACCCATCTTAATCAAAAGTAGTTACCTTCTGATGTTGCCGGTTTGATTCATCACAGACCCAGCTCATTTCCAATTCAAAGTCCTTGTCCTTCGCCTCATCATGTATTCCGTAGATGCTGCTCGGCATTAGTCATAAGCATAAGTATTAGCAAACAAATCAAGTTGATGACAGCATAAATTGAAATGGTTTCTTACTATTGAAATTTATACCACATGTCCTCGATGGTATGATTCTCAAACAACTCGAGGTGAAATATATTTTTTTTTTTTTTTTGAATGTCAAAGTACAGATATGGGCACAGACTCCTTTTTCCCAGGACAAGACAGATTAAACTCAATAATTAATCTGAAGAGTGAACACTCTCGGTCTTTGTTACTGCAGCTTCTCGGATTTTTCCAATGCATTTATGAATTACCATTGATGAATGAAAAGGTTATTGACGTACAACAACATAAGGGCCAAACGGCCCAAACTGATGCTATATATCAAGTCTCTACATGCTATACAAAAATCCTCAAAAGGATAAGGGACTTCGGATAAGTCCATATTACCATGGCTCACCCATCAGCATCATCTTTTTTCCCACAGAATAACTTCACCAAATGACTTTATATTTTTGGTCTACAAAATTTACGAGTTTTCCACTAGCTTTTTAGTTTCTGACATTAGAAAGAAAGAGCTAGACAATTTCATCATAGTGTTATAAAACAGAGGATAAATAACATTCATAAATAATGCTACTCACATCTTAGCAACTTCAACAACACCTTGCCGGCAAGTCAATTCAGAAAGCTTCAACTTTTCAATCTCTCTGCCAACAGATAATACATATAAGGCCCCCCACTCAAAAGTTAAAGCACATATAGAACACAATCAATATCACTTTACACTAGTGTAAAAACTAAAATTATCTAAATTAAAACAAAAGGAAACAATGTCCACATCATGATATTAAAAGACTACTACAAGCCTCCGTAAGCAATACAAATTTGGTAAAATAAGAAGTTAAAATGCAGTGAAGTATGGAAAGAAATGCAGCCTTTAGCTTTTAGCCATGGATACAACTGTCTTATGCTGAAGCAGACCCCAGAAAAATGTTACAAGCACACTTCAATATT
Organism: Artocarpus hirsutus; assembly: GCA_946598075.1. Lineage (NCBI taxonomy): Eukaryota > Viridiplantae > Streptophyta > Magnoliopsida > Rosales > Moraceae > Artocarpus > Artocarpus hirsutus. Next base: position 20,191 of record CAMOHE010048454.1, read on the forward strand.
TCAAGTATTAAATACCATGAAAAAAAACACTAAAATGATTAAATGACAGCGGCACATAAGATTCTAGACAACGCAAAACTTCTACAAACATGCACTCTGCTTAAACCGAGAAAAAATAGATCCTTTAAGCATACAAATGAGTTTCCACTTTCCAATATAAACAAGGGCACTGTGCACAGAATGCTTTTTTTTTTTCAATATGCGAAGAACAAGTTTAATACGATTAACACAGATATTACTCAGCATTGACAAGCTAAAGGTTTACGCTATAAGTTCCTAATTATAGATTATTTCCTATCCAAGAAACAGATGTGAAAAGACATTATCTAGGCATCTAGCAACTTTCTAAAAATTGTGTGCAGTTTCATTCTTCACAGGTTGGAAGGAGCTATTTGAGAGTTGACAAGGAAGAACCTAACCGCTGTTTTGAGAACGTCTGCAAATTTAACAAAAGTGAGATATTACTAAGAGCATTCGGACCCATGTGTCCAATCGAATGAAGTGTGTCCAATATGAATGAAAAAGCCACCTCATGTACCAAATTCACACAATTTTAAAAGCAATATTTTATTTTGAGACTGTAAGATGTTCTTATATGCAATGCAGTTCCCAAATTTAGCATAATTCTTTGCAGAAATTAGTATTTACGAGCTATGTCGAGCCTCTGGATTTTTGGACTCGAGAACAGAATATTAGTTAAAAGTGGGGGAATTTTCTCTCTTTCTATGTCTACTCTTTTGTTGCACTATCACCAGTTACATTTACTGACATGAACCAATAGCAAAAGGCTCCAGTAACCTATCTGCCGCCAAACAAAATTTAATCATTTCGTTTCTTTTCTCTTCTTTTAATTCATATAAGAAATGACCAAAATCTTCCACTGCAGTGAAATGTCCAAGATCCAGACTCTAGACCAACCACAAGATCTCAAGACATAACCCTATGCATACAAGTGTCCTAATCTGTCAGGCCTAAATCAAAAGTTGTATCACATAGAGGTTATAAAAATATAGCATATCTAAAATCAAACATGTATGATGGCATCATCTAACCCAGACGTTGATAAAAGCTCAGTAATATTAACATATGCAAGTATCTCCTTCCGACTGGTTCAAAAATAATAATAATAAATAAAACATAAACAAACAAGGAACAAAATGACAGGACTAATTGAGGAAAGATTGCTACTTTTGGCTGTACTGTAGTGCAGAAAACCAAAGAGACTTTAGTGTGGAAATACATAGAAAGGATATATAGCAAGAGGTAGAAGTTCCATATCGGGGGAGGAACAAAAACAAAACAAAACAAATATCAAGGAGACTCCACGAAACCAACAATAAGGAGCCAGAATTTGATGGAGAACCATTAGAATCAGCAACAAAACTCAACTTTTTATCTAAATGATGTTTAGGGAAAAAAAAAAATGTAAACGGTAGACTTTTGGAGGAAAGGATGGTCCTTTTGTATTTTGGGACACTAAGAAATAACTAGCAGGAATAGCAAGGAAATGTCCAGTAGAGCTTAAAAATGCAAGAGATTAAAAATCCAACTAGAAGGGGGGAAATAGATCTAGCGATCACTTCCAGCAGAGGGAACCAACTATAGACGGCTACAGAATTCAGCCATAGTTGTGTTCTCATAACGCGTTGCGTTGTATCATAACACATAAATGCACTAGATAAGGACAAAACTATTTCATTCCCCCACAAAAACACACGATAACATGTCATTCATGGAGAAACCACCAATGTTTGAGAAACATTTAAAAAAAAAAAAGGAGACAAAGAAGAAGAAGCTAAACTCATGTTTTAGCAGCCTGCCCAACATAAAACTTGCTGCTATTCAAGCCTTACTCATTTAACCAACCAAACATCTATACCCCACAAAGAAAGCCACAACTAAATTTAAAGGATTTCTTGTTCTCTTACGATTTTGCATCTCTTTTTTATATCAGTAGTACAATTTATAGTTAAAAACTCAACTAAACTATCTGCTCTACTTAACTAAATGCTAGTCAAATTCTGCAGTCTAAAAGACTTAGGCTAAAAAATTAGAAAGTATAATGAGTTTTGAACAACAAAAATATGTGTAACCTCATGTTAAACACAATCACTACGATAATTAAAAAGTATTGCTTCCTTTTTGTCCTCTCTCTTCATCTGAAAGGGGAAAAAAGAAACTGTTTGCAAAAAATATTTTTAAGCTCCTTCATGTAAAATACTCTTCCAGAATTAAAAAGTATTGCTTCCTTTTGTTCTCTTCATCCGAAAAGGGGACAAAGATATCGTTCACAAAAAATGTTCTAACTTAAGGTCCTCTGGAAAATATCCCCCAATAAAAAATTCCCCCCTTCTCTTGTAATTCTATATTAATGAAGATCAGAATTAGTGAATGGCCCACATCCAGGCAGTAAGCGACTACACCAGCTTTCTAGAAAAGCATGAAATTAGGTAACAAATCAGGAAAGCATCCCAATGTAGGAACTAGGTGCATATGCTTTGAAGGCATGTAAGACAGATTGTTAAAAAAACTAAGGGTCCATATTGACAACATTAGAGAAATACTTTTTGGAAAACATAAACTAACAAAATTCTAGCTGAAAACAACAAACTTAAACTTACGTTTTAGCAGCTTGCCTGCCCTTCCCAATTGCAGCACCAAAGTACCTCTAGAAAATATCCCAAAACCCAAGTCAGTACAAGATAACTTGAAGAACATCAAAACAAGGATGAGAAGGGAAGAGGCCGATTGCTAGATGATAGTTAAAGCACAAAAACAAATAATAATAGAATAAAATAATTACTCACATAAGAAACCCCAGATGGTTCAACCATGTACAATTGTGGCCCATCTCTGTCATAACCACCAAGGATCACTCCACATCCAAAAGGTCTGCAGCATGATTAATAAGCCTTTTAGTGAAAAAAGAGTGAAAAAAAACTTAACTGACTAATGATATTCCATGAGCTATTAATTTTTCGGCCAACCTGAGCCACCAGTATAGCGTACAGAGATGCACATAGCTAGCAACCCGTTCTGCAAGTTCCTTAACAGGAATTGCTTCACCGTACACACTGCAGACAGCCACAGCACAAGCAACCATGTTACATGATATATATATATATATATATATTCTCTAAAAAGAGGGGCAGCAAGAATTATATGAAAATCTGGAAGTTCTCCATTAATCAGGGACCATCTTTGGGTAAATTCATGAGTCAATCGTAAATCAATTTGAACATTTTAGAAGAACAAAAGAAAAAGAAGGTGAATCCACCATAACTACAAATAGAAGAATATAAACTAATACGGCAATCGGGAATGTAGTTCAAACTAACTTTGCTGCAGTGTTTTTTTCTCAAAATTTGAATTTCAAACCAATTTTGTTACAAACTCTTGATTTGAACTACTCCCCAAATGTCACATAAGTACCAATCTTGGGTAATTGCATTTGAACAGGCAAAACAAAAATCTCATAATTTGATACTGAAATGTTACTTTTTCTTTTCCTTAAGTAAAAATTCCACTTCCCAAAATTTTCTGTCAATACAAGTACGCTGGTATGGAAAAAGGGTCCCATCCTGCAAGTAAAATATGTTCACTTATTTGACCTTTCTTGCACTTTGTCGTGCCTCCAAAATGACAACAGGTCTGACAGAAACTGAGACCATGTACATAAGATCTCAATAGGAACAACAGTTTAGAACCTCAACCTCTTATATAAGTATTTTGTATACGCACAAAATGAGAAAAATAATAATTTATTAATTATGCACCCATAAAAGGGAGTAAGAAAGTGCATATGCAATAATACATAGATAGCCCAGAGAACAGAACAAACCGTTCATAGTTGGTAGCTTCAGACTTGGCCCGGGCTACAATTTGCCTCCCATCTGCTGCTAAGCCAGCAACACCCTGGAATTGTACAAACATTAGCAAATGTTTCATAGCCAATTTTGTAAGGCTTTATGAGTGTAAGAAACAAAAAAAAAATGTCAAGTTTATATCACACCCATTTCTTAGTTTGTAAGTGTTAAAACAATTAATGGACATAATAACATTCTCTCCATCTCGAGGAAAACACGCCTTGAAGGTAATTAGTAAATGTTGTACTTACTAAACACACACGCAAATGAAACTGTAAAGCAAACCCAAACTAAATGCCCAAATGTCAAGAATCCCTTTTATTCGGGGATCTATAACCTAGTTCAACAATAAATCCGCAGAGAAAAAGCTTGAATGTGAAGTAAAGTGAAAGGGAAGAAGATACAAATACCATGCCAGAGTGCCGATGAACGGAATGAATTCTTCGGTTTGAACCAGACAACATCATTTTCGACGCGACAAGCTTCTCGACGCCCTAAATTTCACATCGGAAATACTCGCGAATGCGTAAATATGTTGCAGAGGTGTTCATACAAATTAATTGAAAAAACTAACAGAATAATGTTGGTTATACCATAACGACACCATCTTTGCATTTGATCCCGATAACAGTTCTGCAAAACAAGGGTTTTACAATTTTAGAGCAGGGAAAACGGATGGGGTCTCTCTCTAGCCCTAAAATCCCGAATCGAACACTAAAAACACTAGTTTTTCCTCGATGTTTTTTCTTGGGAACCAAACAGAAAGATAAAGTAGAAAGAGAAAGAGGAGTACCCGCTGTTGTCGACGGCTTTGGCGGCGTATTCGATCTGGAAGACGCGGCCGTCTGGGGAGAATGTAGTGACGGAAAGATCATAACCTGTTCCTATGCTGCTCATATTTCTTATTTCTTATTCTTCTTCTTCTTCTTCAAATTACTTGCTTTTCTTCTTTCTTCGATTCTGAGCACGACTTTCTCGGATGCCAAACAGAAGCTGAAGAGCTACAAATAAAGGGGGAGCTGGAGAGAGACTTCTCGCTCAAGAAAGAAAACGCTTTTTCTTTGGGTCACGTATAGTCTCTGACTTCAGAATCCTTGTCCTCGGATTAGTCCTTAATAATTAAAAAGTTTTATTTTTATCCTTAATATTTTATTTTGTTTTAATTTTACTCTGGATCACTTGATTGTCAAATATTTAACAAAATATTATTAAAATATTTTACTTTGATTTTTAATTTATTACTCTATTTTATTTTTGATCCTTAATATATTACTTTATTTCACTTTTAATCCTTCAATTATCAATGTATTACTAAGAAACAAAATTAAAAAATTAAAAAAAAATCGAAAGTGAGAAACTAGATATATTAATATTGATCCGTATAACCAAAATAAAAAACAATTTATTTTAATTCCATCAAACATTTAATGTCAAATTAATGGAAGGACTGAAATTAAAGTAAAGTAATAAATTAGATACCAAAAGAATACTTTTTAAACATAAAGGATTAAACTGGACTTAAAATAAACCTCAAGTACCATAATTTTTAAAACCCTTTAGAACACTCCCGATTTATTAAAAAACAATTTAAATAACCCTTTCCATCTGCTTTAGCTTATCAATCAAGCAGGAAACACGTACATGAAAATTAAATATTAACAAAAGACACTTTAAGAGAGTGTTTCAGAGCCAAATTGAAACTTAAATATTATAGCATGTAAAAGCTTTACGCTCTAGCATACTGTTTGTTTTACACTATAATATATAAGAGCTTTATATTGTAGTAATTGCAACTTTAGCGTTAAAACTTAGTTCTCAAACACTCTCTAAATTCTAATTAAAATATAAACAAATTAAATATTAAAGAAAAAACCTAAAACAATCCCTACACTACTGCTTTGTATGCCACTCAGGTTGAAACACATTAGTTTCATCTGTTATAGTATAAAGCTTTCATATTTTACAGTAAAAAGCAAAAGTATATTATATTATAAAATTCTTACAAGTTACGATATTTTAGTTATAACTTATAGCTTTAACTACGTTTTTAAATCTACTCTCGTAAAGTATTATGAAAATTGCGCCAAGTTAAAAACATAAAAAGTGGTCTTCTCCTCCTCCAATAAGGGGCCTTGGAAGAAGTCAAGCTCGGACCACAAAGGGGAAGACGCTAACGTTTGAATGGGAGGCATAGTTGCTACTTTTCCCTCTTTGTTTGACATTCATATTTTGTGTTGTAATACATTGCATGTCTCTAAGAGGTAGAATTTAATGTTTCATAATTGGATAACAAATAAATGTTAAGATTTAATTTTTTATAGGAAATGAATAAGATTGATTAAACGCTAATAAAACAACATGTTTTTGTATTTGTTTATTTATTTTTCTAAACCTACATTCCTAAAGGTTTTTAGTAGTTTTCATGAGCCTTAATTATATTATTAGTTTAATTCAAGCTTGTATTTACAAACAAGGTATAATGATGAAAACAGAGGGACAAAGAAAAAAAAAAATTGTATTTTAAGCCCATAAGAACTTCTACACGCTTGACAATTGGCTATACACTATCTTGCAAAAGTGTTAAGTTACCACTACTCTAGAAAATCTCTATCAAAATAAGAAATGTATATCAAATAGTAAACCAGGTCGATATCAAACAATTATGCAAACCTTATATTATGTTTGAAGATAATCAATCCAGAAAATAAT
>CAMOHE010048455.1:1511-24366 GCA_946598075.1 Artocarpus hirsutus
TCAGGAGATTCGCTATATTATTTCTTTCTTTCAACTAAAAAGATATAATGTTTTCGGTAGAGCTTGTATTGCTTCTACTGTTAAATTTGGCCGACTACCATTAATAAAAGTTCTCCATTTCCCCCCTCAATATATATATATATATATATATATATATATGTATGTATGTATGTATATATATATTGAAGAACACAGACCAAGCGTCGCTAGACAATACAAGCTTTCTATTTTCCGTTTTTTGTATCTAAGGTGAAAAGAAGATTATTTATTCCAAACATTATCTTCTTATAAGGATATCCATTCGCATTAATTCTAGTCAAAAATACAAAATGCAAACTTGATAATTGAAGCAAGCCAGACAGGAAATAAAAAATGCTTATATTTATTCTCACAGGAAAAAAAAACTACATAGGTTAGCGAAAATAGATCCACAAAAAAAAAGAAAAAAAGGAGAAGAGGAAAAAGATTAAAAGAAAAGGGATGTATAAAAAACAAGTCGGTTTGACTCTTGGGAAGCCTTAATAATGGGGTTTGAAAAGATGAAACAATTAGTGGGTGATTGACTTGGAGAGAATTTAATTAAATTCATTTTACAACAGATATTTGGTCTCTCATGCCAACCCAATTTAGAAAAAAAGGGTCGCAATTTTGGCCATTTTGCAATAGTCGTCCTGTCCACATGTTCCTCCACTTCCTCGCTTCCCTAGAGATGCAACAATGGGCCGGGGCCTGTGGGCCAGCCCGGACCCGTCCTGCTACAATGATGGGCCTGGCCGGTACGGCCTTGTACTGTTCACGGTCTAACTCAGCCCATAAATACTAGTGGGTTGGGCTGGGCCAACATATGTCAGTCTATGGGCCGGGCCGGCCCGTCAAGGCCCATTATGGGCCGACCCATCCAGACCCATGTAAGGCCCATACAAGCCCACAATGAGCTAGCTTACCGAAGACCAATTATGACCCAATTATATATATATATATATATATGTTTAAACATATTTTTTCATGTTCATTCACGAGTAAATATGGCTGAGTATGGCCTTCTCCAGTAAAAGGCCTCACACATCATATTATAGCAATTTTTTTTTATTTTTTTGCTTTTAGGCATGCTTTGCTTCTTTTAAGAAGCAAAGCTGAGACAAGACCTCACATATCATGTTACAATAGGCCTAGCAAGCTCTTTTTTCTTTTCTTTTTTTTTTTTTATTTTTTTCTTTCAGGCATACTTTGCTTTTGAAAAACAAAAGTAAGGTTTTGTCTCACTGGGTTTTCCTTGGAAAGGATTTTAATGAGGCAATTGTAAACAAAATATCCATTTTTATAGTTCCCTTAACTATTCAAACTTTCATATTTGTTAACTTGTTTAAAAATTTAAAAATTACATGCTTAGATAGGCTGGCTTATCTAAATCCATATGGGCCAAGATGGGCTGGCCCATTCAAGGCCCACGACATGGCCTAACACAGCCCACGGTACGACCCACGAGCCGGGCCAGGCCAAGGTAATTTTAATATGGGCCGGCCTAACCCGTGGCCCGCATGGACCTAAGAAGAATGGGCCTGCCGGCCAGCACCAAACAATTACTACAAAATACCATTATCATCCTAAAAATATTTGTCAATTGCTTAAATGAGATGGGACAATATTATTATTTTAATACTAATTCTTTGGTAAAGGCACTTGCATTGCTGCTATTTGCTTCTATGTTTGCAGGGTCGTATATGGCAAACTGAGACTGGAGATTTGGGTTTAATTACACAGACTGGCGTCTCAAACATCGTGGGTGGTGGAATCGTCATCACCGCCCAAACAAGACACATGAAGAAGTACCCAATGATAACAAGAATATTGTGGGTGGCTCCGAAAACTGGCGCTTCAACTTTAGCTACACTGACTGGGCCTTCAAGCACGGCCCATTTTACGTGAACGACACCCTTCGTAAGCCACCTAGCTATGTCTTCAAGCAAACGTACATGTACATGTGGGAATAACATTATTTTTGAGTTAATTACATAATTATATCTTCTAACTTTAACTAAAAAAATTAAATTGGGTGACTTTTTATGACATTTTTAAAATAAATGACCATAACCTTTTAAATTAGGCAAATAACCTTTTATCAGTGATATCATTTACCTAATTTTAAAAAATTATGGTCATTTATTTTAAAAATACTTTTAAAAGGGTCATTTACCTTTATATCCCTTTTAGCTATTTGTTAATTTATCTTTCTGTTTTTAAAGACCGCATCCTTTGGATTTGAAAAAATTGCTTCACTTATATCCTTTACAAACTTCGTGGATAGAAAAGCATGAAGGTAAGGTCAAAATACTCTTAAATAGACCAAATTTATTTCTGAAATGTATTTTTCTTTTTGAGAAAAGTTTTCAGCAAAAATATTTTTACGTTTAAAAAGCCATAACATTTATTTTTTAAAATTTAATATTTATTTTAAGATTTTATATGTTTTTAAATGTATAAAATATTCTGTTTAAGTGTAGTTATATTATTTTGTCTATTTTTTCCATCTATAAGAATGAAATTGAAATATTTTTTTAAATTTAAATAATACTTCTGTAATTTTAAAAATTAAAAAAATTAAAAAATATATAATTATGTAACTAACCTAACACAATTTTACAATACCAACGAATTATTTTACGTGTACCATATGCATGTCTTTGTAGAACTTTCATACAACTCTAGTATGTGCTAGTAGTTTCTCTCTCTCTCTCTCTCCCTTTCTCTCTCTCAGAAACGCATAAGCTAGAAAAGATACAGACGTGATGTAGCACTAGTTGTGGAAGTTTTTAAAACATATATGACAATGTGTTGACTTTTTTTTTAAGGGAACAATGTGCTGACTTCTTATTATTGGTATCTCCAAAAAAAAAAAAAAAGATAGAGAGAGAGATATGCGCACAGCGCACTTTGATTCGGAAGACCAATTAGCGTGATTTTGTTTTGTTTTGTATTTTGTCAAGGCACATCCTTCACATTTTTTCTTTTTTTTGGATCATGTTGGCAGTTTTCAAGTACGACCTGCCAGTTGACAGCAACTCGCATCCACACAGCGTATACTTGCCGCCGGATCTTAAGAGCTTCGTGAACTGCGATTCGAGCAAAGCCAAGCAGCTGGCCAACGGGACGCAAGGCGCCGGAGAGGGGCTCGTGTTGGGAAAGTGGCAGCCTTACTACTTTGCTTGTGGTGCAGGCAATGGCTTCCATTGCAGTGTTGGACTCATGAAGTTCTATGTCATGCCTATGCTTCGTGCCTGGCGTACATAACACCAATAGGGAACGAACAATTAAACTAAGAAGCCATATGATTATGAGCCCTTCTATCGGTTGATTAATTAATTAATAATAAAATGATCAGAACTCTGTTTTCATTAGAATTCTCGCTTTTTTATTTCGAAGTCCAAAGGTCGTTTATTTCCATCTTTTTTTAAAGCGTAAGGCCCTGTTTGGCAAAAGTAGTGGGAACCATTTTTTTAGTTATAAACATTGTAAAGCTCTCATATGCTACAGTAACATTAAAAAAATAGCTACAGTATAAAGCTCTCATATGCTACAGTAAAAGTGGTTCTAACCAACGATTCCTACAACTCTTCTAAACACCAATAAATCATCCATAAGCTTGTCTAGGTATATGCAATATGCTTGTTTCCTTCGATACGGTAATTTCTGTAATTTGTTTGGAAAAAGAAGCGAATAACAATTAAATCATGCATTTTTTTCAGAGAAAATAATTAAATTATAAAATTGTACTCCTACAGTTCATGAAATTATGATGGATCTGGTGTAATATCATCCTTCCGGGCTTTTTTTTTTTTTTTGGAATTGTCCTTTCCGGTTTTATATACAAAGGTCGTTTTCCTTATAAAATCAAGGACCCTTTTGGCTACAATTTCAAATTATCATACGTGTTTGAGAACCAAAAAGGATTACACACACAGGACTGCTCTCCAATCCTGTACGGGAATGCAAACGGCACACAGTTGGCTTAACTGTTGTCAAATCTTCAGACATGTGATGCTCAACAATTGGCTAGCTTGTGATGTTAGCATATGGAAATGGGCATTGCCCTCTGACCAAGAATAATATTTAAATGGAGGCAACCAACATGTGGGATTAGGTGGTAAGGAACCCATTTTCCCTTAAACAAGATCTCAGGTTCGAGCCTTGTGTATGGAGAAGCAATTGTTGAGAGAGCTTCTCCTACTGCAGGATCCGACCCGGCTCGAATCAAGATTAGTTGAAACAACCTCCGCTAGAGCAAATCAGGATTAGTCGGAATAACCCCGCTAGAGTTGAGAGACCCTTTGTGTGGGTTCATGCCTTTAATGGTAGGTCCAGATACCGGATAGTTTACATAAAAAAAAATATTTAAATGGAGGCAAGTGGATAAGAATTAATTTAAATGTACTAAATACTAGAACAAGCAACTAAAATATTATGCGGATCCATCCACATACCACTACCGTAACTAACATAAATGAAATGGCGGAACTTTGACGACCCCAACCTGGTGCGTGACTTGTAGGCTTAGCTTTTATACACGTGCTGAATACTTATATGGTTATTGCTGATTTGGGATTAAGAGTAATCATATTATATTGAGCTTGGCCTTGTAGAAAAATTGATGGTTGGATTGATGTTGCTTATTTGACTCGATGAAATTGCTCTGGGTAGTGCATCTTGAAGTTATGGCGCACCACAATATATTTATGCCTTGTTTTCTTATAGGTTTAAATTTTTGGTTTTGAGAAAAATAAACCGTTATGTTGCCAAAATTTTGTTAAACTTTGCTAATGTGGGTAGAATGATTTAGGATGGGTGTTTAGTAGTCAAATGGGTTATAACCAGATCCTGAAAATGTTGAGACCTTACACGACACCATCAAACAATTTCTAAGGCCATCCAAAGTGTTTATCAAAGTTGTATCCCAAAGGGTACTCATTTGTTGGGACAACAGACATTTCATATTTTGGTACTATCAATGCTATATGGCCTATCTCACGGGATGTCCCTTTAGGGCACAACGGACATGGAGTGTTCATTTGGGGCAAAACGGAGCTTTACTATAATCCTTCTTTCTTTAATTTCATTCACTAACAACTTAGGATGTGTGTGAAAGTAATTAAGTGATGATTACAAATTGTTAGTTATCTATTGGTTTGTTAATTGTGAACCAGGTAAATTTTTCTTATAATGATGTGGGATTTTATTTAATAACTCTATGAGGATTTTATAGAGTACATTAATAGAAGGAAAAACTGAGAGGTGGGTAATAGATTTCCTACTAGGAATTGTGTGCTCACTCCTCCTACTTTCCCCTTTCAAGTTAGTCAGTTGATCCTTAGTGTCTGGGAATGTCATCGATACTCCTTGCTGATAGATTGGTGTATTTTTCCTATACTTTTATTAGTGCATAGAAGATAGATGAAATGAACATTCCTAGTAGATTATTGAATTCTTATAAACTCTATTTATTTGTTATTTGAATTTATTTTTATTAATTTTAACTACAGCTGTGCAGCTGTATCTCACTCATTTTATAAACATTCATTTAAATTTTGCATAGTTTCTTTTTAAATTTTCTATTCATATTTTATTCCTTTTTATTTAGCATTAAAGACTTTGGTGCATTTTGAATTATTTTTATAGATTTATGGACCCACTACAGTTTTCAAGTTTTTTTGATTTTATAGATCTTTAAAAATTTTCCTTCCAATTTAGTCAATACCCTAATTTTGGGCAGTAACATATTCTCACTACTACAATCGAGACAATTAGTGATGACATTTTTTGCAACGACAGAATCGTTGCAAAATATTTTGCAGCTGCAATGATAACACATCGTAAATATGGGATCCATACGCATCACCAGATTATTGTCACAATAGATATTTACGACGACATATCGTTGCATATGCAAATATAATTGCGTCAACATATAATCGCAAATAATTTAAAAAAATAGCTTTTGTCGTCGCGATTGATGTTTGGCGTCTAAACCTATATGGCACGAAGTTTTCTTGCACCATTATGTATGTATTTGCGATGATTTTATTGTCGCAAATAATAAAAAGTACACGTGGCAATCATGGGGTTCTTATTTGCGACAACACCTAATGGGACACAGCTATAATTGACTATCAAACACAATGACGGTGGGCTTATTTACGACGACTTTGTCGTCGCAAAAAAGTGAAAATTCAATTTTTCACCAAGATTTTGGCAAAGAAAAAGGCAGTCCATTTAATATTATTTGCGACGATATTTTTTATTTGTCATCGCAAAAAATTGTTCGAGACTCATCTTATCTAGCTTAAATAAGATGTTTGTGCATAAAAAAGCTTGTAGAACCTCTTTTCCCGTCGATTCTTTTTTCTTCTCCACCTATTTTGCCTCCCGATTGTGTAAGTTATTTGTTTTTTCATTTTATTTTAGAAAAATATTGAAAAATATCAAGAATTGTGTAATGTGTAATGTTGAGAAAATTGTGTTATGTGATTGTGTTATATTGAGAATTTTGGTTAATGTTGAGAAATTTGGGTTGTGATTGTGTTGAGAAATTTAATATTGGGAATATTGTTTAGAGTTGGTATTGAGTTCTTTTATTTGTTAAATATTAGATTGAGTTTTTTTTTTTTTTTTTGGTTGGTGTGATTATTATAATAGAATTGGATTCTTTTGTTGTTGTGATGGTTGTAATTGATATAAGAAAGCTTATGAGATGTTGTTGGTAAAATTGTTTTATCAAGAAAGATTATAATTGAAGTGGATGTTTTTGTTGTTATGATTGTTATAAATTGAAAGTATGATTAAGTTGTTGTTGTTTAAGTTGTTGGTTAAGTTAGTTAGAACTTTTATGTTATTGGTCAAATTTTTATTATTGATATAAGATGGTTTATAAGTTGCTTCAACTTTTCATAGTTAATAAGAAAATAGAAAAAAATTATATAATTAGTAATGTAAAATTTACAAATATTAAAGAAATAAAATTCCCCTAAAAGAGAAAAAAAATAAGATTTTAAAAAAATTAATTAACAATATAAATATATTATTTACAAATAGAAAATAAAATAAAAAAAGATATAAAAATTTTCTTTAGAATTAATTAACGACTCTAAAATAAAAATAATATAATCTATTATTTTAATAAACAAGTAATTAGTATGAAAAAAAATTAATTGAAATATAAATTATATGAAAAGTTGGAGATAAAATTATCATAAAATTTAACAAGATTTCATAAATTTAATAAAAAAATTTGTGCTTTTTTTAATATTATAATTTAATAATTATAATATTACTGTTAAGGATTAATTAATTAATATATTGTTTCAATTAATTGATATGAAAAAATAAATTGAATTTAAAATCATATGTCATTATAAATGGATGAATCATTGTAGTATTATTGTTTATGAAAATTAAAAAATTAATTTTCTTTAAAAACAATAAGAATAATAGAATTATCATACTATTTGATAAGATTACATAAAATTTAATATAATTGTAACTTTTTTAAAGATTGTTTGTTTTGATATGTGATTTTATAACCACAAAAACAATGTACATGAGTACAAATTTGTATCTTTATTTTGCATGTGCATACATGAGTTTACCTTAAACCCATTAGAGGATCGGTATGCAGTAACATCGATGCTTGAATTGTCTAATTTGGAAGGTTTGATATTGTAATTTATGTGTTTATCATTAATTTCACTCGCGCCTTTGGTAGAGGTTTTGGTACATCTTTCTTTGTTCTCCAGGTATGCGCCTAATAACACACTTAGTACAACTAAAGGCAGATGTTGTCAAAATTTCTACAAAAAAGATACGCTATGGGATGAGTGACACAATACATAATAACACACTTAGGACAACTAAAGGGAGTTGCTGTCAAAATTTCAACAAAAACCATGCGCTGTGGGATGGGTGACATAATACGTAAATTCCAATACGAATTGGATAGTGCCTTACTCTACAGGTTTCAAATAAAAGGGGTGTGTAGAATTACATGCATGCATACATTGACCAGTTGATATTAATAAATGTATCTGTTATTGTGTATTGTTGAAATGTCATTGATAAGAGTTGGATATATCAGAGGAACCAGTTGTCAAATGAGTATTAGGATGGGTTATCTGCTTTTATTGAGATCAGAAAGAATTATGCAAATTCATTTGAAAATATTAGTTATCCTTGTGTGAAGTGTAAAAATCATAACGTGCGGTCAATTGAAATAGTGAAAGTGCACATACATCGATTCAGTTTTGATATGTCGTACACTAAATGAGTTTACTATGGCGAAATAGAAGAGGTTTCAAGTACTGACCCAACTGTAGGTGAATTAGTACCCTGTAGCATTAACTTCGATTGGAATCACATTTACATTCTATTGCAACTTGAAATCAAATAGTTAAATGAGATACTAAAGTTGGGTTTTTTAAGGATTTGATGCTGCTAAAGTGTTTTATTCTAAAAATACTATAGAGAACTAGTGGTGCCAAACATCACACAGTAACGAAGGGTAAGTTCGATGACATAAAACTTACAAATAGGGTCCACCTTTTATTAGTTATAGTGTTTAATACCGGTAATGCTCTAAATATTTTTCTTTATATTGATCCTAATTAGGAGTGGAAGAAAGAAAAGTTGTTAAATTTGTCCTAATTTAGTAGAGACCTTATCAGTTTAAATAGACTCTAATGTTTTTTTTTATCTTGTCTTTTCTTTTCCTTTTTGCAACTTGATAAATGGTTTGCAATTGAAAACATTATTGAGGATTGTGACATTAAGCTGTTTGGAATAACACTTGAGAAGTATCAGTTACAACTGTAAATAATACAAAGTTCTCACATGTTATAGTAAAAAACAAAAAGTTGCTACAGTATAAAGCGTTTACATGCTACAGTTCTCAAACCAAAATTGTTGGTTTCAGCCGTTCGTCCAAACGGCCTAATCTCAATGGCCGTTCATGTGAGTGAATTTTGAAAATTTTGAGGTATTTTGAGTTGGTCTTCTAATTTGTTCCGAAGATCTTATGCATAACATTTGCTTAATTGTTTTGGAATAGACACATTGCAAAGGATCACGCCACCGTGCCGCAGGGTCCAGGCTAAAGGAAAGAGAGTTAGCCAGACAAGAAGAAATGAACAAGAGAATAGCCTTGGCAGGCTCCATTGGTGGCAATGCCAACTCCACAACTTGCAGCAAAAAACAAAACTGGTGATGAAAATTTGATTGCAAGTCGTGCTATGGGTGGAACTACTAATTGTCAGTTGAATACTGTGAGCAGTTCATTTTCTGCCGCGGAAGCATCTGACAAGGAAGTTGCGCAGCGTTTTATGGATTACCGAGAGCGTCGACAGAGCACGCTTAAGTCCACGGATTCGGGATGGAAGCAAAACTGTCATGGAAAATGGTATAAAGATGAGAATGTGAGTCTCTTTTTTACGAGCCAACGTGACATTGCGGTGGATTTTGTGTGTTTTGAGCTTCTAAAAATCACTCAACACATTGAGTAGAAACTAGAAACTTCACGGTTTGTGTTTTATTTTCTTTGTGCAGGTCGAGTTTGACTCTGATGAAGAGGATCCGAATGTTTGTCTGTTTTAGGTGACAAGTCTTGACAATGACTGAATTTACAAGTCTTGACAATGACTGAATTTGCGTGAATCTTAGTGTCAATGACAATTTGTTACTCTCAATATGTGCACAAGACCTTTGCATTCGGAGTTATCCTTTTGG
The DNA here is from genome assembly GCA_946598075.1 of Artocarpus hirsutus. Classification (NCBI taxonomy): domain Eukaryota; kingdom Viridiplantae; phylum Streptophyta; class Magnoliopsida; order Rosales; family Moraceae; genus Artocarpus; species Artocarpus hirsutus. The sequence goes on from CAMOHE010048455.1 coordinate 11,277, forward strand.
AAGTATCATTTCGGTTTTTCTTTGTAAACTCTGAAATCTGGCATAAAGATGATTCGTTATGTAAATATGTTCTGACATGCAACTTGCAAGGGAAATTTGTCCTTAAAGTTGCATGATTGTTTGCGTGAGCTTTAAAAATGGTGTTGCTGTCATCAATTTCGCATCTAATACTTTTCCTTGAGAGTAGAGACGTTCCCAATTACGGTGCCATATTTGCGAAAGTTGTTTGCTTCCTGCATCGAAAGAATGAAACCTTGCACTCGCCGGAAGCAACCTCATGGGCCCTGCCCATGGGGGTCATAGGCTTAAACTTGGTAGCTCGAGGCTTGTGAAGCCGATGGCCCAAAGCCCAATCCCCTTTAAAGCCCAATCCTTTTTTCACTGTGATCTATTGTATGAAAGAGGGAGAGGGACAGAATTAGACCATTCTTAATTTGAAATAGATAAAAAAAAGACTAAAATGTAAGAGGTGTTTAGTAAATAATTTATTTAAATTAAAGTAAAATTGATTTTTGTATACAATAATATAGAGAGAGATAGAAACAACGAAGAAAGAATAAAAAATAAAAATGAAAAGAAAAAGAAAAATTTTAAAATAAAATTAAAAATTCAAGTATTTAAAAATAACATATGATTCTATAAGTGTTATATATTTAAATATTTTTAAAAAATATATAATTTATTTATATTAAGAATTAAAACTATGTTGTTGGGCGCAATTTTCCTAGGAGAGAATGTTGGAGCCTTGGATTTTTACCAAATGCATTAAAAAAAAAAAAAAAGCGCAAATCATTCTTACTTGTAAAACCCGACCCCAAAAATCTCAAACAAAAAAAAGGGAAAAAAAGGTCCTTCAATCTGTTGGATTTCAATGATTAGTTATGATACCCTTACCATTACCAAACAAAGGGCCAACAAAAAAAAAAAAAAGAAAAAAGAAAAAAGAAAAGAAAAGGCAAAGTGCAATTGTAGAAAAGAAGGTTTCACTTCGACCTATGCGTAGCCCACTGTTTTTGCTTCTTCTTGTCCTCTCTCTATTTCCTTTGTTTTGGTGAAAAGAAAAAGGATATATATATATATATATATAGATATATATATATATGTGTATGTATAGATATGGAAAGAATGAAAGGTACGTGTGATGTTGTTCCGTTTGCTGATAAAAGAACAACTGGTTACTGGTCTAAGAAGAAGCTTCAGAAAAAGAAAAAGATGAAATAAAAAAGTGTTTGGTTCAACAATGACGGAGCGAGGCGTACAATCGCATTCAAAAGAGTACGTCTTTTGTGCAATGCACGTAAATACATCACATTCCAAGGGTCAAATCCAAAAATAAATGAATCCCTGGGCCATTTTGCAGCATGGACCATTTCTGATTTCAGATTGATGAACAAAAGAGATACGTATGTCTTATAGGGCCCTTCGTTTCTGTTAGGTATACTCTCTCACATGGAAGGCTCACATGTACAGTGATGCAGCTTCAGCCTCAATTATAAAGACGGTACTTAGACATTCACTTCACTTTTTGACTGTTCCTGAACATAAAAAAAAAAAAAAGAAAGAATGCAAAATGAGAATTCCAATTATGTAATTGTTAAAAGAAAAACAAATTATATATATGTATATAACTTACCATGTACGTTATTAATGTAATTTTATATGTGAGACTCTCCCACTTGTGTTTTTATTTAGTGATCATCATCTAGTAGCAACATACATTTCTTGGAAATTCGTACAAATTAAGTATTCATAAGTTTGTTTTATTTTTTAAAAATTGTTTTTACACAATGTATTTTTTTAGGGGATTTATACAATGTATTTTAAGTTTATTTAAAACGTATATCTTTGTTTTTTTATCGTTGTAGAATTGTACAATTAGATTATGTTTTAGACTAATGTATACTTTCTCTTAATTAATAGTCTATTTTGACTAAAGAAATATCAAAATATCAAAAAAAAAAAAAAAACTACAGGTCTTTAAAAAACAAAACGAGGTGAATTTTTATATTTTTTTTCTTAGTTTTGGATTTTTAGTTTTCTGTTTCTTTTTTTATTGTCAATGTATCTTGGTCATTTTCTTAACACTATTTTTTGGTAAATTTGTTGAAAATGGTTTGTTGATCGGGAAAAAATAGTGTACATTTACCTATCAGATTATGGTGAATGCTACACATTTGCAACCATAAAAAAGTGAATTAGCCATAAAATAATAAAATTTTGACCAATTAAAATCGCTTGCAAAAATGATTATCACCCTAATCCACTACACATACTTTTAGAACAATGACAAGAAACTACACTAATAAAAAATAGATCGTATATTATAAAAATTAATGATAAAGCTATGTTGTATTAATTATAATGCTTTACACCTTTAGTATCCTAACTTCCTAAGCATTTTTTTCACTTTTACCTCCTCAAATCATTTTAGGGTTAATACTATTATAGTCTACTTGTGAGGTGTAATCATCTACATGGCAGCTTTGTGGATTACACGTATACATAATAAGGTGGTGGGAGCCACTTTCTGAACACAAATATGAATTTTGATGATCATCAAAAAGATGTGGACTCAACCTTGAGTAATTCATTCATGGGTGGATTGGTGTGGCCGTGGGGTTGGTTATGAAGATTTATCATTATATTAGTTACTCTCAATTCTCAACCCCCTCCCCCCAACCCCCCAAGTTCAACCAAAAAAAAAAAAAAAAGAAAGAAAGAAAGAAAGAAAGAAACCTAAACCCCCTCTTTTGATTTCAATGCTATAGGTCGGTTTCTTTTGTTAGGTGGTCTTTTATTTCTAAGATAAGGTAGGTTCATCAAGAAACTTAATTTAGATCTCCACAAACCCTTTTTTTCCTTTCTTTCCATTTCCCATTATTTCATACAATTTTCAGTCTGGTCAATAATATTCATGTTGTTCAATTAAGAAATGAAGAAGTAGAAAGTAGTTAGTTAGGTACTAATTAGGATTTCAACTTCTCTTTAAATGTTCCAACTGAGACACTAAAAATGACTGATTTTCAATAACTCTAAATTAGTGCTCCAGGTTGAGACACATCTCTCAATGTCATTATTTGCATTCTGAATTACAAATCAAGAATTCAATTGAATACTATTTCGTGATATTAATTCCTCTTGGGCGTATGACCTTGATTGGAGGAAAATTTTAAGCCATAATTACACAATTTGGCTGTATAATTTTCAATCTTAGCAGATTTTTGTTTTCTTTTTCACGCGTATTGAAGCGTTAAAAGTTGAATTTTTATAAATTCCTATTCCTATAGGACTAATTTTTAAGAAAGATTAGTGTAACTTATAATTTGAACAAAAGACTATTTTCAACAGTATTATCATATCATAAAAGACACAAGCTAGCTACTTTGGCTCAACAACCAACAAAATGACAACAATTTTTTTATTTAATGCATAAATACAAGTACATATTTGATCATGCATGCAATACCGACTGATCGAGTTAGCAAAATCTTCTTGACCTGCATCAAGTCTAATTAAGAATGTGGAATAAAATATGTCCTTTTATCAAAATTTAGGGATTAATAAAAATAAATAGTTGTCAATCTCTGTATTTAAATTAACTTTGAAACTTCCGTTCCAACTAAGTACAGATCTTTATCATGCATGCAATACCGACTGATCGAGTTAGCAAAATCTCCTTGACCTGCATCAAGTCTAATTAAGAATGTGGAATAAAATATGTCCTTTTTATCAAAATTTAGGGATTAATAAAAATAAATAGTTGTCAATCTCTGTATTTAAATTAACTTTGAAACTTCCGTTCCAACTAAGTACATATCTTTATCATGCATGTAATACCGACTGATTGAGTTAGCAAAATCTCCTTGACCTGCATCAAGTCTAATTAAGAATGTGGAATAAAATATGTCCTTTTTATCAAAATTTAGGGATTAATAAAAATAAATAGTTGTCAATCTTTGTATTTAAATTAACTCTTTGTTTAAAACTTCCGTTCCAACTAAGTACATATCTTTGTCATGCATGCAATACCGGCTGATCGAGTTAGCAAAATCTCCTTGACCTACATCAAGTCTAATTAAGAATGTGGAATAAAATATGTCCTTTTATCAAAATTTAGGGATTAATAAAAATAAATAGTTATCAATCTCCATATTTAAATTAACTATTTGTTTGAAACTTCCATTCCAACTAAGTACATATCTTTATCATGCATGCAATACCAACTGATCGAGTTAGCAAAATCTCCTTGACCTGCATCAAGTCTAATTAAGAATGTGGAATAAAATATGTCCTTTTTATCAAAATTTAGGGATTAATAAAAATAAATAGTTGTTAATCTCTGTATTTAAATTAACTCTTTGTTTGAAACTTCCGTTCCAACTAAGTACATATCTTTATCATGCATGCAATACCGACTGATTGAGTTAGCAAAATCTCCTTGACCTGCATCAAGTCTAATTAAGAATGTGGAATAAAATATGTCCTTTATCAAAATTTAGGGATTAATAAAAATAAATAGTTGTCAATCTCCATATTTAAATTAACTCTTTGTTTGAAACTTTCGTTCCAACTTGTCAGTTTTAATTACGAATAGTGTAAAGTCTCAGCAGCTAGTAAAAAGCAAAAAGTAATCACAACGTAAAGCACTCACATGTTACAGTTTTTAAATTTAAAACGTCAATTATAACTGATTTTTAGCCCATAATGAAAAAAAAAAAACTATTATTGCCATGTAGTACAATGGGAAATTTACATTGAGAATACATATAAGACCTCATTTTCTCTTTTGTTTTGGTCAGAAAATGATGATTTAAGAAATTAGTGATTACTTTTTTCTTTCTTTTTAAAAGGAGATAAGAATCCTACAGCTACTTGGTAAAATGGAAAAGAAAAACTTGTTAAAGAGATAGAGGGACCCCTCGAATTTTTACCTGAAGGTAGGTGGCCACCTTTTTCAATTAAGCGCATTGATTAAGCGCGCAAAACGGTTTAGTTTAAGAGTGTGGTCAAATTTGGGTTCCAATTCAAAAGCATATTGATGAGAAACAGAATGAATTGTTTGCTTATTAATTCACATACGATGACACCTAGTGGGGAACCCACTTATGAAATATAATGATGAGAGAAATGGGCAAAGAAATTGGCTCAAATCATTCCTTCAACTAGGAAAGATGATATATATATATATATATATATATATGTATAATAGTTTTGATTTGAGGACTCTTTAAGAAACACCAAGCTAGTAAAGTAATTGGCATACTAAGAGAGAGAAAAAAATGTCTATAAAATATTAGCTATGAAAAATCTGAAACTTTTTGCCGAGTATATAATGTGTAGAAGGATTACACTAGAAATCCTCCTCGAGATAAAACAGAATTATAACTTATGTGATTGTTTTTAGAGGTTTTTTTTTTATTTTTCTTTTTGAAAGGGAAGGATGATTAGATTTAGATTGTTACACGTGATTTACACTTATTAACCAAATATTTTCTGCCTAATTAGTGCGAAAATACCAGTTAATTAATAAATCAATAAAAATGAGTCCTATATTGGGGGAAAAAGATATGAAAATGATCCCATATAAATTAGTAAAGAAGTTTTTTTTAAAAAAAAAAACTTTAATTAAGACTAAAACACTTCATTCTTTTTTAGCACCAACTTACCTAGAGGAGTGTTGGCTACATTCTCTTTCTTACTCTTTTTAACACTTTATGTATTCACTGTTTGACAGGTGAAATTCATTATCTTGTTTATTTAAATAATAATTTATTATGTTAATGGATTCTATCTATCAGACTCTAAATATAAAGAGCGCAAAAAAAGTAAGAAACAGGGTGTTGTTAGAAACCCTCACTTATTAAGCTAGCTAGACCACCTTTTTCTCTCTCTCTCTATATATATATATACATATATGCATATACACATACATATTTACAAATATGTGTAAATTCTTTCTCTCTTTTTTTTTTTTTTTTCCATCTTATATACAGGTATTGTGGGGTATACAAGTGCTTATTACTTTAACCCTAACGAACTATAATCTAGTTAATTTTTCACAACGTCTATTACATGACCATGGCCATGGGGCTATACACGCGCGCACAAACAACGAGTAATTTGGTTTGTTTAGGCAATATTATCAAAATTCCTAAAACATGAAATAATTCTATCTAATCACTACTTCTTTTTATTCACCAAAAAAATCTTTTTTTTTTCTTTTCTTTTTTTTTTTAACAAAAAAGTATAAAAAAGCAAACCAATAAGAGTAAAAACAGGAGGGAGGGGGGCTTGAATTTGGATTAAGCAATTTAGATGGATTTGTTTGTTTTTTTAAGGCTTATTTGGCGTTGCATTATGCATGTCGTGCTAGTGGATGACAATGTTTCTATGGAAGATAGTGCATTGCTCATTTCCCAAACAAAAACATGACAATAAGAAAGGCACTGTTGAACAAGTTGGTGCCAGCTTTAAGTTATTGGATGTCCTCATTTTCGGCCTATCTTTAAAGACCTAGACACTATGTGCATATAGGTTATATACATACATGCAAATATATATATATATATATATATACATATATATATATTATGTGCATTAATTTAGTGTGTTTATATATGTGTGTATGTTGTATATTATTATCTGCATTAGTTATGAGACTTTTATTTACCTTCCCAGAAAATAAGTCATTAGCCTTTTATGAGAATTGACGTGAATTGAACCATCGATGATAATCTCATTTATCATTAGTTTTATTTTTTCCTGAACTTAATGGTAGATAGATAAAATCTAATGAATTATTTACTACAGGTGATAATTTATCTTTAAGAGATATTTGTAGCACATGTTAGCATGTTTATTTATCTCGGTGAAAGATATTTATTCATTTGAAAACTAGGATCGATTATGGGACATTTAATTTTCTCCCTAGTGTTTTCCTTGAGGCGCTCTAGGGAAACTTTCAAAGTCCTTGCTTCCTGATCAAGGGTATCTAGTGTTGCCTCTGTCGGGAAATTTGGATCACAAAATTCCCTCTTAGGATCCTCCTTTGCAGAATATTAAAGAACAACAGAGAATAAAAAATACAATACAAGAATTTACGTAGAAAACTCCTAAACTAGAGAAAAACCTCAAAGAAAAATTCACTATATAGAAAATTGTTACAACTACACTCATAGTAATTCCTCACACTCAAAACCCAATCACACCCAAAAAAACTGTTCACTCAATTTTCTCTCTATAGGGTTGAATACAGGATCCTAAGAAAACACTTCGTACCAAGCATTATTTACATGCTTAATAGATTTTCTTTTCTCCTTGGGATGCTAAATAACTAGAGAGGATGGAGTATTTATAGTTTCCAAGCCTTCCCACATTCCTTCTAGCATTCATATTGATATAACACTATCTTTGATGTTCATACCGACAGCACACCATTTTGGACGTTCATATGAGTAGCCCACCGTTCTTAACGTTTATGTTAGTAGCCCACCGTTCTTGATGTCAACACTAGTAACACACTGTTCTTAACATTCACATTGGCAATAAACCTTTTTTTTACCGTTTATTTTTTAATCAACTTCAACAACCTCTGGGTGGGTCACCAAGCTCCTGACCCCTAAAGTTTGTGTTCTAGGAGGGCGGCGGCGGTGGTGGATAGTGCTTTTGGAAAGCAACTGAGGTGGTATGGTGTTTAAGGGGTGAGTCATCTCTTTTTCTGGTGCCATATTTGGATGCATCGTTGCTCCACCGACCTTGCTACTCCAGGCTTTTAGTTATTTTGACGCCTGTAGTGGTGCGTGTGTCTAGGTTGGGAAATGGGGCTAGCGAGGCATTTTACTCGCGCACTGGCTTTTGTTTAATGGCCCACCAGCTTCTTGTTTCGTCCCTTATAGCATCATTCTATATGTTTCCTTTAGGCTTACAAGAGAATCTAATTACTAGTGAAACAAGTTATTGATAGAGGTGAAGTCTTTCAGTGTTTTGAGGTCGTTTATGTCAGATTTGTTAATTGCATTTTCTTTTTTCAGTTTGAAATGCAATTTTCCTTTAAAAAAACATAAATAAAAAGAAAGACAATCTTGCATTAATCTCACTCGATGTTCGAGAAATCAAAAGGCCGTACATGTTTAAATTTTTTAAGCTCATGATAAAAATAGTGACTCACTGCTTTGTGAATCATATACATATGAAGTCCTTATAGATATATATAGATATATACACACATATATATAGAAAGACGATCTAGAAAAATTAGTCAAAGATGAAGCATGATTAAATTAATAAGGTTATGCAATAAACAAAAGTAAAATTTTGAAGAGGATTAAATACAAAGCTTATAAATTTTTATATACAAAATTAAAAAAAAAAAGTTCATGATGGCTCCGCCTATCTATATATTTATATATAAAAGAAAAATACATAGAAATCACTATGTATTATTGCCACCTTAAAATGTACCTATATTTGCCTTTGTAAAAAGGGGAGAGAGCATTGGGGTTTTCACTTAAATGGACATAATCATCATTCATTAAAACATTAATATTTTCTATTTTTGACGAATGTTTTTGCAAGAATATTGATAGATTGTAAATATAAAACTGTTTCCTGAAATTTGTTAATAAAATAAACCTTAGACAACTTTAATATGGAAAGATTAGAGTAAGTCAATAGAAAATCCATGCTAAACGCACGGCAAACACAATAGGAGCAAGATGCTCTTTCGCCCTCCGTTTTCTGTACCTTGGATTACGCGTCAATTTTCTTTTCTTTTTATATTAAACACATCCCACAGGGACTGATAATCTCTTGCTTGTGAGCACACAGATTCGGTATGATTATTAGTTTGGAATCTCTTCCAACCTAAAAAAAAAAGAAAGGGAGAGAGAAAGAAGATTAAAAGTAAAATTGGGATTGAATTATAGTAAGTGTTAATTTTACAACAAGTTCTCGAGATTCACTCTTACTCTCAGTTTAGTCTCTAACATTTTAAAAGTTTCTTTTTGGTTTTTGATTTTTTACTTTCTTTCAAATTTAGTCCATCTATTAGTTTGATACTAAATATTTAATAGAATATTCTTAAAATATTTCACTTTGATTCCTAATCTATTATTTTGTTTTAATTTTTTGGTCCTTAATTTATTACTTTGTTTCACTTATGATCCCTAATCTAATACTTATATACTGATATTAAAAATTAGTATCTTTTTATAATTTAAAATTCATCTGACCAACACTATGATAAAGTTGTTCTTTTAATTACATGCATCAAAATCACTATATTAAAATTTTCACTTTAGATTTTTCAATTTTAGCTCTTAATAACTTTTAATTATTATAGAGGAACCAAAAGTAGAACAAAGTAATAGATTATAGATCAAAATAGAACATTTTAAGAATATCCCATTAAATATTTAACACAAAACTGATAGAGGCAACAAATCTAAAACAAAGTAATAGATTAGAAACCAAAAATAAACTTTAGAAATCTCAGTAACTAAAATAAGACTAAAGGTAAGGACCATTTATGAAATTAACAACAACAACAACAACAACAATAATAATTTTTGCTCTTGAGGGAGACTTTTAAAATATCAGTAACTAAAATGGGACTAAAAGTAAGGACCATTTATGAAATTAACAACAACAATAATAATTTTTGCTGTGGAGGGTTGAATAATTAATTATATAAAGACATGAAGTTGACCACAGCACATCGCGTTGTCTCTGGTGAAGGTCTCTGCTGAAAGGTTTTTAAATTAACACTTTTTTTACTTCAAGGGAAAAAAAAAAGGAAAAAAAAAAAGGTTCATGTTTTCGAAATTTAAAATTGTACTTGCGGTGCTCAATGTCAATAGTTTATTAGCTTATGACAGTGATTAATTGTTTAAGATCATATAGATCCACGAGATATGATTGGCTATAATATAAAACAAAAAGGGGATACGTATCTTTTAACTTACTGTAATACCTCCAAGCCTGCTTTCTTCATTTCTCAATAATTGTGCCTTATTATAACAACAATCAAGATCTTTTTGATCTGGATAATAATCAAGATCTTAGTCGTTAATCTATACACCAATAAAAAAAAATTCCCGATACACTTGTGACAACAATATTAAAAATTCAATGGTCTTGTTAGCTACAGAAATTCCACACTAATGACAACAATATTCAAACTTTTTTTTGTGTGTTTATATATAACTTAAAATCAAGATTCAAACTCTATATTTTATAATAGAGTCAGATGTGAAATTACCGTTAGGCAAGAATAGAACCAGAAAAATAGTTGGAAGGTAAAGGGTATACTAACATTATCTAGAAAAATTAAATAAAAAAGATATAAAATTTTAGAGGGATGTAACATAATTTCAGAGAGCGTGGAGTATAATTTTAGAAGAGTCATAATATAACATTTATTAAATTTTATTTATAATATTGAAGAGAAAAAAAAAGTTCAAGGATAATCGTCTACCTTTGTCCGTACTTCCATCCTGCCGCTAAGGTATATTATAAATACAATACTTATCTATATATTTCAGCCCTAGAAAAAAATCTCCATGCATAATTATCTGCGGTATAAGAATGCCATGACATTACTCTTAAACTTTGTTGTTAAATTTTTTGAGGGGAAACTTTGCTTTTAAATTAGCAGTTATATTGTATACTGTTTATCCGTTTGGACTTCAAATTTCTACTTCTAAATTAAATTACATGTTGTGGCACACTTATAAATGTTGTATTTATTTATACCATACTATCATTCATATTATTTGTTAAATTGTATAAAAAATGAATATATGAGGCGTTTATCAAAAGTAAATTTTAAAAGGGTATTTATGAAAATTCTTCCTTGATAAATGAGATATTCAATTCAAAAATTCGTTACAACTATGGGTCAACGGCTAACAAATCTCAATTAACGAACAAAACAACCAAAAATTTTGACACAAAACACGCCTAAACTTTTTTTGCTTTTTGGCAAGCTGGACCCTATGACCTAACTTTAATTTATTAATTAACTGATGCTCGTAATTGGTTGCACTGCGTTGCTAATTAGGGTTGTAATATTTACAGACCTCATACGAATACCAAATTTGTTTTCAATAGTTTTATAAATATGACATTTCTTACCATTTTTTTTATATCAATTGAAAACTATGTATAAAAAATGATTAATTGTCTTACTTGTAGGTATAGCCTAGCAGTAAACCACGTCTGACTTCACCTAAATGTGAAGAGTTCGAATCCTTGCCTCAAATTCAAAAACAAAAAAAATTGATTAATTGCCAATATCAAATACTAGAAATTAATTGGGAAGCATGTGCATGCACTGCATTATGCATTTGTCGTAGCGTGTGTGTGTGTATATATATATATATATATATATATATTTCTTGCAACAATGCATTAGTATTAGATTTTGGCTCTTGCTCGCTTTAGATGATTGGTAGATCCATCATGTATGTCCATGTAATTCCTAGGGATATATGGATAATAAGGCATTGAATAATGCGTGCAAGAGCAAATAATTGAAGTATGTCTTATAAATTAAGTAACCCAAATATTTATGGTATAACATCCAAATGATAAATTGTGTCTTTTTTTTTAATGTACAGTTATTTTTTAAACTTTGTGAACGTATTTAATTGTACTTAAAGGAAGGGAAAAAGAATCGCCAAATTTAATTCCCACATTATGGACCCCGGCCCCCTTTTTAATCAGGAATTTAACTTATTTGATCATAAATACTAGTTTTTATATAATAATATAATTTGTTATTTTCATACTTCCATTTTTTTCTGGCAAAATATTCATAGTTTGTGTGATTTCAATTGATTCCCATTAGAGAAAAACCAAAAGAAGTGAAAACTACTAAATTTTTTAATGGTCTAATCACCTCTTTTATATACATATATACATATATATATATATGTGTAATTTCATTATTAAAAGACAGATATCTATTAATAAATTATTTTTTAATATCTAATTGTAACTAGAACATTTGTACTGTAATGTGGAATGTTCGTATTTTCTTATGAGTAACTCGATCATTGTAAAAGTCTTTTTAGGCCGGGTCTCATTCGTGGCTTGGCATGCAGTTTAAAATGTGTAAAGTTACAAGCCGTGCATGAGCCTACGTGCTAAATGAATTTCTAGATATATGAAAGCATTTTTCAAAGTATGACGACTGTCTGTGATAGATTCTTCTTAGTATAATAAACAATACTTTTTTTTTATAGATTTTGAAAAAGAGAATAATAAAACAAAAACAAGCCAATAGTTTTCAAGAGTACATGTGGATAGCTAAAATGTCACGGTTTACGCGGATCACTAATTTCTCGAGTTTATCATGTTTTGGATGCACACAAAATGAAATTAAATGACGCTTTACGCAGATTACTAATTTCTCGAGCTTATCATGTTTTGGATACACAGAAAATGAAATTAAAGTCGACGAATTATAAGTCTAATGTAAATGTCAATGTTGATAGTTTTAAAGAATATACATCGATAGCTAAAATGTCATGCTTTTTATATGGATCGCCGATTTTTTGAGTTTATATTGTTTTGGATTCAAAGAAAATGAAATTACAGTCAATGAGTTAGAAGACTATTGTAAATGTTAATGCTATACAAAAATGTTTACAATTTTTTTCTTATGTTTAATATTATTTTAAATGTTATATTTATGTTTTGTAATAATTATGCTTTGAAACTTCTAAGAATAAACTATCAATTAAAAAATTTAATTATGACAATGTTATAATAATTAACTTAAAAATTAAATAATTTAATTATGACATTGTTATGATAGTTAACTGAAAAAAATAATACATTAGACAATAATAATCAAATATTTAAGTTTGAAAATAGCAAATTTAATCATGATTTGAGTACAAAATTACTTGATAGTTTTAACTTCTTATTATTTTTTATTTCTTTTATGAAAAATTTTATTCTATTATCTTTGTGTTCCACTTAGGAAAGTACTATTTACGCCTTTCCTATCAAATAATCTCATGGAGAAAAGTGTGCCACCCATGACGAAAAAGCCCAATCCATCCCAAGCTTAAAAAAAAAAAAA
>CAMOHE010048456.1:0-12280 GCA_946598075.1 Artocarpus hirsutus
AAAATGTGCCTAGTGCACTATTATGATGATGATAATGATGAAGTTGATGATGTTCATGAAATGTTTTTAAGTTGTGAGAATTACAATGTACTTACTAAGCATTAGCTTATTCAAGTTTTATATCATGTTGCAGATAAGGGTAAGAAAGTTTTGGGGTAGGCGAAGGACACTGACAGGCGTGTAAGTTTTGGAGTAGGCGGAGGACACTGACAGGCGTGTGAGCTAAGGAAGATGATTTGCAAATGGAAGAATGCCAAGGAAAGAGATTTTAATAAAATAATCCATAATTTACGATTCTAAGCATGTTCTTTTTTTTTTTTTTTTGAAATTCTAAGGATATGTTTTATAATTTTTGAGAATGTTTATTTGATGGACTTCTATTATTTTATAAATTTTATTCCGCATTTGATGTTTTAAAACATGTTTTTAAAAGATTTTTTTTTTGTTCAACCTGCCGACCATACAAGTCGGACTGTCGAAGAATTCTAATCGGCCTACCGGTTGCCATGTATCGGCCTACCGATCTTGTTGATTTTAAAATCCCATTTTGCAAAGCTTTGGGCGGCCTGCCGATGGTTGACCTTCGACCTGCCGGTCGTGTTCGGCCTGTCGAAATCCAAAGTTTGGCCTGCCGAACTATGTTCAAAGAATTTTATTATTGTTTTCAAAGGTTAATTTAATTTTCAATAATATTAGCAAACTATTTACAGAATATTTATGGAAAAGCGAATTGTTATAATTAAGTAAATTTATAATTTCTCGTGAATTGTATTTTTGTATAAACAAAATGTATGTACAGATCCTGGGTGTGCTTTTCCAAACTATGATTTCAAATATATGTTATAATTTATAATAATTTTGCTTCAATTAATGTTTTAAAGAATGAATGTAATGACATCTGTGACGTCTGAAAAAGGGGCGTTACAATCATAATGTCAAGATTGTAGTTGACGTGTGTCATAATCTCATATGGTGGAGAACCCTTCATCTGAGGGCTGTAATGGGCCATGTGGTGGCCTTGTGAACGGGTTATTACTTGGCTTCAGGCTATATCTATCCAACCTAAGCATGCATTCTTCCCGAGAGGACGATATCTTGAGTGACGGTCAAAGGAGGCCTCTAGGACCACCTCAAGAAACTGCGTCGATCAACAGGGGGAGTCGTGTGAACTCCAAGAATGACTTATTTCTGAGTAGGGTGGTCGGACAGCTGAGGTGAGCTCCTTGGGAAGGGTGCCGACATACACCCAATATTGCCTGTTACTATTAGTTAGAAATTGAGTTACATGAGTAGCATTTTCGATTAAAAAAATGGCTATGTGGACTCGAAACTCATAAGTGTTAAAAACTATGTCAATTCTAAGACAAGTGCAAGACATATTAAGTTTAGGTATTACAAAATAAAGGAATAGCTTTTAGATCAATAATAGTCCAACCTTAGTATGCGATTTAGAAATAACATAGTTACCGATAAATTTGGAGATTAGTCTTGGATTGTAATAAGCAAAGTTAGAGGACCCAACAGGGAACAAAATTTTCTTACCAACTAGCTAGTTTCCCCAACTAGTCAAAAAATATTTGCTTTAGATAAACTTGGGTACAAAGCTACCAAAGTCAAAAGAAAGCTCTAAAAAACTAGATCTTGTCCCTGCAAGAGACACCACTGTACACTATTCACAAAAGGTCAAATGAATTATTCTAATGATAGAAAATATTCCCTCCCTTATTTCCCACTGGAATGGCGTGACCATTAGTCCCATTAAATCATTTGGAAGCTTGAAAATCAAGGTTAGGAAAATCTAAGTTACTTAGCTTTGAGCCTATAAATATGTCATATGTCTCCTATTTTGGCTCCAAAGAAAAAGAAAATTTACCTTCCTTTCTCCTTCAGAAACTATGTCTCTCCTTCAAATTCTCTCTAAAATTTCCACATTCCATATTCATTTAGACTCACACATCTAGAAGAAGAGATAAAGGAGAAAAGAGATCTAGAAGATCAATAAGCTTTAAGGGTATAAATTTCAAACCCTTAGGTCTTTTTTTTCTTAAGATTTGATTTAGTTTTTGTTTATTTGAGATTAAGGCATGTAAGAAGGGTTTAAGAGTGTTTATAGTGGTATTATATAGTTATGAGATGTTGGTTGATGTATGATTATGTTTTAGAGCATGTACCCATAAAGGCCTAATCTTGAATTTTGTTCATCAAAAACTTGTAGATCTCAACTATATGAACGAATTTGCATAAATTTTCAAAGTAAAATCCAACTCTAAGGCAGTGTTTTGGGCATTTTTCTAAAAGTGCTCCATTAGAGTTTCAAGAGATGTTGCAATGCTAGTTACAACACCTACAGTACAAATTTCGTTTTTTATTCAAAACTACTATGTTTAGTGTTTTAAAAGATATTGCAACATTACAGCAACACCCACAGTGCAATCTGCAATTCTTTTTGTTTTTTCAACATCTCTCAGTTTATGATTTCAAAAGTTGAACCCCTTATTTTATTACTTTCCAATGTTGTGGTAGCAATTGCAATGCAATCTATGGTTGTTTATAACACTATTTCAATAGGTGTTTCATGAGATATTGCAATATTGGTTGCCACACCTATAGTGCAGGTTTTGTTTCTATTTTAAAATTACCCAGTTTTTTATTTTAAAAGTTGAACTGCTCAGTTTATTATTTTCCAAGGTCATTCCAACAACTATAGTGTAGTCTATGGTTGTTTTGAAGCTATTTTCGTTATGTGTTTCATGATATCTTGTAACACTAGTTGTAACACCTATAGTGTCGTTTACATTTTTGGGGAAACGTCCCTCTAAAAGTTTGAATAATGATTTTTACAAAACAAGAAAGTTTTAACTTTATAAGATGAATAACTTTCGTGAAGAAAATTTTTGAAAATTCTACTTCTAAAATATATTGTAAAACAAATTTACAAATTTATAAAACTTTCCAATCTTTTTATAAGAAAAATATTGAATCAATAAAGTTTACAAAATTAGCAAAAACTAATATCTTAAAGACATAAAATAAAATTTTGAAAAAACAAGAAAGTTCTAGACCTTGTCAAAACAAGAAACTTTCGTGAAGAAAACTTTTATGAAAAACTGCCTCTAACATACATTTAAGGGGTGACCTTTAAAACTAACAAAAAGGTACCATTTAGGACAAGTGTTAAAACAAAATGTCAATTTAGTGGCAAAATATCAATTTATGACTAACGGAGGAATATAGCTCCCAATGACTAGATGAATCCACAGTTTCATAGTTTTATCAATTCCAGACTCTATTTTAAAATATGACTTTTTAAAGCAAAACTTTACACATGTAAATATAGAGTTTTCAAACAGATCTTAAAAATGAGAATCGTCAAAGCCCATGTTGCTGATTGCAACATTTCGATGGCAATGATGGGTCCAATACCTGTACAAGTTTAGAAGCCAATTCTCGGATCCAAATTTTGGCAGTTATTACTCAAAAATATCATAAAATGCCTTTAGCATAAGTAAGCCATAATGGGCCTATTGAAATGAATAGTAACTAAACATGGGCTTATAGACCTAATAACACTGGTCATATTCAAATGGATTTTTTGTATAAAAATGAGTCCAACATAAGTAATATGGGAAAATATCAAGCCAAGTTATAAGAGAATGATAATTAATTAATTAATTAATTTTCCAACCCTAGCCACAAACAATTAAAGATGATCAAGTAAAATAATTTAAACAAGAATTTTGAGTATTATAAGGATTTAGATCTAATTAATCCTTTTAATTACCCAAGTGGTCAGTTAGTTAATAAAGGGAAATTCTTAAGGAACGATTTAATTATCTTTTTACGATATGTTAAACCAATTAGCAAAACAAGTTATGCTCACACTCTTTTTCTACAAAATATAAGAATAGTGGATAAAAACATGGCGAGTTAGCAGATCCTACTTACCTGTTAAAGTGTTTCTCATGGTTTATGAAAATTACGAAAGTACATGTTCAATGTCATTCCATGTTGAGTTATATGCTATGACTATAATTTGTTATGTCATGTCAAGTCATGTTATGTTATGATTATGTCATGAGCAGTCATGTATGCAACATTAAATTATATTACTTATTCACTTTAGGAAAGCGTGTTTATGATATACGATATGTGATGCTATTTAGTCTGCATACACACAATAAAATAAGTGAAACAAATAAGAGAAGATCAGTAATGGGTGTAATACCAACCTTTCATTCTATGAGGAGGTATTTAGTTCAATTCAGTTCTGTTTATGATCTCAGTATTGTTGGGGATCTCGCGAACCCTAACTTTTCGAGCATGGCGCTCAACTGATATGAACACCCAGGCCCATTGTAAGAATAGATAAGGCTTAACATTCAACAAAAATCACACTAACAAGCATGTATAAATTGTTCATGCATAGTTTTATGACATGTTTTAAGATATGTTTAGTGAGTAGAAGTTCCTATTTGCTGAGTAAAGGCTTATTCAATTCTGTTCATGCTATAGGTAAGAAACTTATTAGCAACACTTGATGGACAGTGCTAAGCAGCAAATGAATGGTAGAAATGAGAATGGATACCGCTTACAAAATGAATCTTTCATAGTTTGTTTAAAATAAATTATACATGTATGTTTAAATACTGTAATGTATGTATGTTACTAAGAACAAGGTTGTAATTATAAGACCTTAGCATACATTATTTTAAGATTAATATGTTACAACAAAAACTACAATGAATATATTAAAATTTTTAATTAAGATAATTAAAAGATATTTAGTTTTAGAAATGTTTTAAGGAGTTTTATTTGAAGATTAAGAAAGGTTTTAAAAGAAAATGTTTTGAGTAATTATTATTACGGTTACAAAAATCCTCAAATCTAAGTAATTTACATTAAATATGTTTAAGTTTAAGATTATTTTGTTAAGTAATGGCTACACAAGTAAAGTTGTTACAAGAACAATAGTATCTTTATATTTATTAGAAATGGTATGTTGCTCAAATTGACTTCAGAAATGGGCTGGCAAAAGGACGTTAGGCCAGGCAGACAACTATTTTTAAGTATATGTTTGGGATTTTTATTATTCATTTTATTTTTTCTTTCGGCACTTTTTATTTTTTTTTTATTTAACAACAAATACGTTTTTTAATCTGCTAAGTTAATAATAATCTCATAGATAAACCAAAATACAATATCACATATAAATATTATTATGTACAGTATATAAACACTAATATGTATGTGTACTTAAATGTTTTCATAATATTATTTTCAACACCATATCCTAAACACGCCCGCGTCCATATATATATGTGTGTGTGTGTGTATATATATATATATATATATATTACCCTATATACGCGTATTTCCTAATACGTTCGTGTATTTTAATGTTACCATAATATTAATTTTCAACACATGTCATGATATATATATATATATATTAATTAGTAAATTGGTAAATCCATTAAAAAAAGTAAATTGGTAAATGATAGCAACATATAAAAACAATTAAGACAAAAACAAGGAAAGACGAAGCTGTAAGATAAAGGGCCGTAAAATAATTATTTGAAATAAAAATAATTTAATATTTAAAGGTTAAAATGGTAGAGGACGAGGGAGAATTTAATAATTACTTGCCCTTATATTATACTTGTGTTATGGGAAGCTAATTACTATTTTTTTTTTTTTTTTTTTTTTTGCGGACGTGCTTCAATCCTAGTGTTAGAAAATTTTCACATCCAAAAAAATATATTCAGCTCCTTAAAAATTCTAATACTTAGATGAAAGTGTCAAAAACATTAGCTAAAAGTTCATAAAAAAATCAATAAATTATTGTAACATACATTGAAGTCGGCGTTATATTTTTATCTTCTACACCCAACTTGATTCGTATAAAAAGAGAAAAAGGAAAATACGCACACACATTTGGTCGGTTAAGTTAGAAATCGAGCTGTCGTTATGGAGCAGGTTAACATAATTTGCGTTGTACATCGTTGGAAGGAAAAGATTGGTGGAAGCGGAAGGATAAACAAAGTAGGAGTACACTCCTAACTTTAGTCTCTTTTTCGTCGTTTTGCTTTGAAGTAGGCACAAAGAATATAAAAGTATAATTACCGTGTTCAATAAGAAAAGTACAATTATTGAGGTACACGATACACATCTGCTTTTTTCCCATTAAGTTATAAGCACACTCTTAACTTTAGTCTCTTTTTCGTCGTTTTGCCTCCAAGTAGACACAAAAGATTCAAAAGTACAATTATTGAGGTACAGCTCCTTTTTCCTATTAAGTTATATATATATATATATATATATATATTTATATATTTATATCCTATTCAAGCTTTTAGAATTACCGCTAATTTTATTTATTTTTTTTATTGGGAGGGGGTGTAAAATTGTTTCCATTGTTTGAAATAAATAACATAAAATTTGTTTTGCTGAGTTTATTTATAAACTTAACCTGGTTTAGATTTTTTTTTAATGAGAATTGTATTTCAAATCAAGGGATCACAACCACTAATTCTTACTCAATGGCCCAAGATGTCAATAAGGACTCGATCTGGACAACAGTCTGGATACATCAACAAATTCAATTAGAAACGCTCAAGGGGCAAATAGATATTGTGTTTCACCATGTGGGAACAAAGGAGACTTATTCCTATTCAAGCACAACCAAGGCTCTTCATCGTATGCCGCTAAAAGCGGTAGATAACCCTGATCAGACAGGAACGAGAGACTAAAGGCACTGGAGCCTAATCCCATATTAAAAGGTGGAAAAATTACATCTGTTATTACAACGAAAAAGCAAAGAACAAACACAGTTGGTTGAAATAACATCCCTTCTTACAGCAACAATAAAGTACATACATAAAACATAAGTCAAACACAAACTTCGGCCACCATTCCATGGGAGAGGAATCGCCGCCCCTCCACGACCACCACCACAGCAGGAGCGAAAAAGCCGCAGCCCCCACACCCTCGACGGCACGAACCCAACCTTAGTCGCTGTTGGGCCCCTTAATGCCGAAGCTATACGAACACCGACCATGCCCACTACCCAAAACTAGCACCAAAATAGGAGGGAAAACCGCAAGAATGGGGGAAAAGAGGTATGCTTTAGAAGAGCCCAACCAGCCGCACCACTACCACCCTTTGTTGAAGTCCGCCGCCGGCCAGGAGGAGGAGCCACCGAACCCTCCACCCCCATGACCATATATGGTCCTTCCAGCTCATGGCCACGCCTGGCTCAAAGTCGTCAGCGCATGTACTCCAGCTGGAACCACCACCATCCGCTGACCCAGCCCTCTGCACCCTGATTTGGACCGGCCCCCAACACCCCCAAAACCAACGCCCCACGCGAGCCTGTCGTAAGAGAAGCCCCACCCATTGGAATGCCTTCCATGGGGCTAGGAGTTCGAAGGCCAGCCCAGGTCCATTGCCGGACTATAGCACAAATGAAGCGTGAAGAAAAGAGTGAAGAGAAAAGGGAAGCAACCCTAGCAGAGAAAATTTAGCGTCCTATTATTTGAACCGTCTCTTTTTTCGCTAAATTACGATTAAAATTAATGATGTATCCATGTTTCCAATTTGCATACATAGAATTATAACAGTTTTAGCAATGCAATTATTTGTTGCCATTTTTCTCAGAAGTTTTTTTTTTTGGTGGAGTTCTAAGTCAATATTAAATCAAATTAGTCAATCCAATTTGTCTGCTTATAGATCAGCAAAGGAATTAACTGGAGAGAAGCTAAGAAAGAGAAAAATGAGCATTCTGGTCGGAATGTCAACACCATCTTCGGGTGCATTTTTAGGTTTCTAGTCTTGTATTTTCAACCATGAGCTCGTCCAATGAAAATGAGACGGTTGTCAGCCACATGTGCTGAATTTGAGATGGAATGGGCTGGGGTGGGGTGCCGGCTGTTTTGAGGCGTGTTGCTTCTTTTCAATTTCTGCTTTTTTGAGGCCTTGTTTTTGTGATGCGGTGCATTTGATGGTGGTGCACTGTCATATTGGGCATCGGCCAGGGTCAGCCCATGTGGCGCACATGTCGCCGGTTCAGCAAAGTGTTGATGGTGCTTCTATGGTCATACTGTGTGTATGTTTTTCTACGACGCTAAGTCTAATATGTAGTGTACCCTTTAGATTGAATCTTGTTATTTTATTTTAGAGGATTTAAACCCCTACGGGTTAAATAAAATTAATTGTTTTTCTATTCAAAACTTTGTTAATGTTGTTGTCTTCTATTTCTCTTTAAATTTCTTCTTTCCTTTTTTTTTTCCGACTTGGTTGCAACAAAGGTTCTCACCCGGCCGACTTATTTGTGTGTTGCATCTTTTTTGTTTTTTTGTTTTTTTAACTTTGTGTCTAATGGTTATTTTTGTTTCCTACTTTTGAGATGGTGCTATGGAATAATCAACTTCATTTGATCGGATATTTTTTTTGCCTTTATAGAACTTGTAAAAAAGCAAAGCATGTGCTCGATTTTTTATTTATCTCTTTGGGTGTCCAAGCGTGTGAACCCAATATATACAAACTATTTTTCTCAGTTTATTGACGGAACTGATTGTTTGTTTGCTCATAGTTCCTGCAGCAAGAGATTGAGTAGTGGATATGTATTGCTGTTCTTATTGTCTTATCTTATACAATATTTTTCTTTAAATCAAAATCTTCATCAAATTGTTTCAATTTTTTTTCTTCTTTTTTTTTTTTTGTTTTGACATGATTATTGACGTTGATAGGGAATGCCCACCATTATTAAAAAAAAAAAAAACACACACACACACACCAAAAAAAAATGCCAATATATTAGTCGGTACTTATATTATGTCCAAGTTAAGAACAGTGTTTTAAAACAAAATCTTCATCAAATTGCTTTATTTATTTATTTTTTGACGTGATTATTGACGTTGATGATAGGAAATGCGCACCATGAAAAATAAAAAGAAGAAAAAAACACAAAAAAAATGCCAACGTATTAGTCGGTAATTATGTCCGAGTTAAGAACAGTGTTATTTCATTGCATGAAAAAAGAAAAAAAAAATGTTCTTTCGAAATTGGAACCGACCACGACCTAATAGAATCTATTACACCATTGACTTGCCAACTAGATGTCTATAAGTACAAAACTTTTTTCCTAAAAATATCAAGAAAAGGCCATTACTTCCTCAAAACCTGGCCGACATGACTTTTTAAAATAAAAATAATAATATAATTAAAAAAAAGGCCGTGATACTTATCCTGCTATTCTCCCCTTAGAGATAGAAAAACAAGGGGCTAACCGCTAAGCAAGGAAGATAGAGTTGATTCTAATATTAGAAGATATAAGAGCTTTTTATATTTAGTAATTTTGTAGTTTTTATTGTTATATGTGAAAGTTTTATATTATTTTTTAAGTAAATAATTGGCCTTAATCATGCCAAATACTTCTGAAATTAAACGCAATCAATGACTCCTCATATCTGCAATTCTTGCCGTGAGAGAACTCTCGATGAGCACAAATATTAAATAAAGAAACTTCACATAATGGACACAATTTTTTTTTCCCAGTAATTAAAACGTGCAAATTTACAAAGAAGGTGAAAGTACAAGAGAAGGAAAAGGGAAAATCAGAATTGGAGTGCATCCAATTACACACAACACATCCATAATATACACTTTGATATGAAACTAAAACCCAAAGAAAAACAACCACAAAATAAGGTGAAGGACAAAAGGTAAGAAAAAGTACTACCTATAGTGGTGCTTGATGACAATTAAACCCACATTACTCATCTGTTTCAACCCGATTCCTGCTTGATTCGGTCGACGAAAAGCTTCCCGGATGAACCTTCTTGTTCCTTCCCCCCCCGGCGGCTTTGTTGTTCCGATAATCACGGTCAACTTTGCCCTCTCCTCTTCTTGCTCTTTCCTCTGCCTCCTTCCTCTCCATCTTCTCAATCTGCCTCTTCTGCATCACATAAACGCCTGCACAACTTGCTCCAATAGAGGCCATGTCTAGAAAGAAATTAGAAAATAAAATAAGTAGACTAGTACCGAAATGGTTGAAAACGAGGAATTGTGTTAGTTTGAAATAGATTATGGCATGTTTGGGAGGAATCCAAAGGAGGGTATTTATAGAGGTGGAAGAAGGCGCGTTAATGATCATAACAAGCCATCACTATTAAGGTTTTCGTCTTCCTTCACATCCAACCAGTGTGGGGTATAATATATCTAAAAGAAACCCCATTATTAAATTGGTATTATCTTAATTGACTACAAGATGGCTTAGAACACGGAGAATGAGGGAAATTAAACAGTAGAAGTGGGCTAACCAAACTTTAAAACTTTTTTAGTACAACACCAAACACTACAGGACGGAAGTTGCAAGTGGGTCTTAGATATGTTGGTCGGTTTTTTAAGTTGTGGCAATCCCAAGGGAAACCATTCGTAACAACACATGTGCCACATCTGAATTTGAAATTTTGGGAGGAGATGAAATGGAGTGTGAGCTGGATTATTATAATAGGACTAGCACCTTATTTGTCAACAGATAAGAGGCCTTGTAAGTCTATTGACAAGAACCGGCCCGACCCGAAATGCCAGGTCGACCCATTATGGTTTGTTAATTTGTTATTTGTATTAGTTAGACCTCAGCAACCACTTAAGGAAATGAATTGGTCTTGACAACACTAAACTTCCATAATGGGGAAGAATATGCATGGCTGATTTCAACCACTAATTCAAGGTAATATATGAAGTATTGTACCCTCGAAAATTTGGTACATTGACCAAATGGATGGAAGAATCCGCCAAGAGTTAATACAGAGAACTATGGAAATAATACAAAAAATGCCAAACTTTTGTTGAAAATTAAGGAAGAAAAATTGTAGTAGAAAGGAACAGAAAAATTTCATGTGGTTTGACAATATGCTTAAAAAATTCCTTTTATGTGTGATTGGCCCTTGTAATATTTAATTTTTAATTTTTTTTTATTTACTATCAGAGTGATTCATCCTCTAACATGACCTTGATCCTCCACGGAAAGGACAATGTCTTTGTTTTCTCTCCATAATGCTCCAACAAGCAAGACCCTAATCTATCCACGATTGCCGTCCATATACCCCTTGCACCCTCCCTAGATTGTCGTCTCTTCCCAGGGCCTATGCATCCTTTACAATTGATGTTGCGTTCTTCTATCCTCGATGATCGATTGTTGTCCTTATGCAGTTGTGCTATTCTATCTTTATTTTTTCAAGGGGAAAGAATGGAATCTGCTATTGGAGCATTATATAGGGGCATAATGCATATTAAAGAAAATTAATATGCTATTGGGGCATCATATGGGGGCATAATGCATATTAAAGAAAGTTAATATTTTATAAATTGTTATTTTTATTTGTAATTTGAATTCATTTGTATCAATTATTAAATTAGAAAATCCATTGATTAGGTAGTATTTGGTAACTTTACCCGATTGCTTCTCTGTTTGTAATGTATATTTATGCAGCTCTTTTTAAGTGAATTCTTTCTATTTTGAATATAAGAATATTATCAAATCATATTAAATCTTTGAGTTCCCTTCTTCCATATTTTTCTACTTTAATTTTTAATATCCTTTCTTTTATTACAAACTAGAACGTCTCCATTTTATTTAGGTTTAAAAAATGTTTTATGGCTGCAAAAACTCCGTTTAAACTAGAAGATTTTCACAATAAAATTCTGAGTTCTCTAGTAAATATACAAGATGTTTAAACAATATCATTGCTTGGTAGGTTTACACAATTCTAAATACGATCTAAATTCAAATGTCACTCAAAGATGGTCATATATTTTGTGGTCCTCAATTTCTCCGCATTTTTTCCTTAGGATAAAGGCTAAGAACCAAGTCACTTCAAATTAATATCTTTTCAGGTGCAAAAGGTCCACAAGCTTGGCCTGGATTGGAAGGATTAATTGGTGTGCCCTACCCTGTAATCCAACTAAAAGGGAAAAGAAAATATCCTGATATGCGTATCCTGCAGAATCTTATAACAAGTACGTGACTTGATTTTGACATGAGATAATAGAGCTATCAAATGATAGATAAAAAAACCAAGAAACAATAATTATTGGACTATAGGACCTTACATTAATAGGCCGTAACTAACGTGGCCGACTAGGCATGGGGTTAGAGACAAAGAGTGAAAGAAATGTGATTGAGGCTACCACTAATGACTAATCATTGAGTAATATTGCTAAATGATCTGGCCCTGGCGCAATGTAGCTCTACCATATGTTCCGGCAGCCGGTCTAT
>CAMOHE010048457.1:0-30764 GCA_946598075.1 Artocarpus hirsutus
TTTTAATTGGGACAAATTATATGAAAGAAAATACTTCAACGATATACATTTAAAATATAAAATTTTGAAAAAATGCTGAAAAAAATGGCAAAAATAAAAAGGATAGAATATTTGGGGAAGAAAAACAAAGAAAAATGGTTAGAAAGCAAAAAAAGAAAAAAGAGGGAGAGATGAAAAAGGAAAATTACTTAGGCAAGAAAAGAAAAAAAAAGTTTAAAGCGAAAAAAAAGGAAGGGGAACCAATGTAATAACCAAAAAAATTCATTAATAAAATATAATATTTAATTGGGTTTAATCAATGAATTTACCCTTAAAAATTGTATTTTTTGTAAAAATTATGATAACGTACAAATAAGCAGTATTAATAGAAAACTTCACTAGAAACTTGATGCAATGTTGGATATTGTTAACACAGATTTTGTGAGAGTAAATACTCAAAAATTTGTAAATAGTATCTATAAAATGAATTTTATATCACAATTAATTATAAAATTGTGATATAAACGGATAGATAATTAAGTTATAAATAAGATATAGAGTCTACCGAAACCCTTAACCAGTGCAAAAAGGGGGTCTGATGCGCTATAGGTATACTGCTAAGTGAAAACGTAAATATAAAAAAATATTATGTTTGACCTCCAAAAATAAACCAAAGGCAAGTAGAATATTTTCTACTATGTAACAATATGTTTTTATTGGTTTTACCATAATAGTATAAGAAAAATACTGTGTGATGAAAAATTATACAGTGTAAAATTTTGGGGCTCACCAAGTGGACACCTATTGAAATTTTATTGGGCCACCATGCCATGAAAGGCGGCCCAATCACACCTAGCCACTTAAGTAAGCCAATTGATTACTTAGTGAGTCACCGTAATAAGATAAGCATGAATTAAAGTTTAACATGTAACGCCTATTGTTTTCTTCTATGGATACTTATGTTAATTTAACGTTAGAATGTGATATTTTAGTGCTATTATTATTTATGTTAAGTAAATTAACATTTTATTTAGTAATGTCACAGGTGACGGCATGTGGGATCGATATGCTCAAGATGTTTACGTCTAACGTGATGATAGGCTTAAAGTATTTATTTATTTATTTTATGGGTCTCAACTTGCTCTAAATTTATAATTTTTATAATACTTTAGGGTTATGTATGTCTACAATTATATTCTTGATGATAACATGAATTTTATTGCATATTTTTTTTATTTTATTAATGATGCTATGATAATTACACGTGTAGTATTTTTATTATAATGACATTACGAAAATTGATAATATAGAATGTCTAAGAGAATAATGTGATAATTAATATTTTTGGGGTTATGGAAGTAAACATTATTGTTGTATAAAAGTATTATGTATTATATTATATTACATTATTATATTATATTATATTATATTATAGAATTATTTTATAATATAATATAATATAATATAATATAATAATGTAATATAATATAATACATAATACTTTTATACAACAATAATATTTACTTCCATAACCCCAAAAATATTAATTATCACATTTTTCTCTTAGACATTCTATATTATCAATTTTCGTAATGTCATTATAATAAAAATACTACACGTGTAATTATCATAGCATCATTAATAAAATAAAAAAAATATGCAATAAAATTCATGTTATCATCAAGAATATAACTGTAGACGGGTTTTTCTACAATTAAATTGTTGAAATACCGAATCAAGTAATCGGGAACTTGGGCCCTCAAATCACCGTTAGATGGACCTGTCTACTTGGATACGTACACAAGATTAGAATTAAATGAAAGAAATAAAACAGAAATAAAAGAACACGCCAGATTTATAGTGGTTCACTCTGTTAATGAAGAGCTACGTCCACTGTAGTTCACTATCAAGTTTTCTTCGTACAAATTGCAATGCTACAAGAAAGTTGGAATAGATGGGAAAATAATCAAGCAGAGTGTCTGTATCTCTTTTTTTTTTTTTTTTCTGTCCCCCCTTCTGAAGCTACATTTCCCCTACATATAGACTATGGAATTGAAACATGGTCATTAACCGTCAAGTGGAGTGGAGTAATGCTTCGTAAATAACTATGATACTAGGACACGTGTCGGTTGATGATTTGCTGCAGAAACCACTACTTATTCATATTTTGGTCTTGTATTTAACGTGTGTTAACCGTTAGAACGTGCTATCCGTCGAACTGATACGAACGATTCGGACGAACGGTACCCTGAAAGAACCGAATAGTCGGTTCGAGGAACCAATTACAACAAACGAATTGAATAATCGATTCGATCGTGGGACCTGTTCGAGTCACTTGATCAACATTGTTGGGCCATCAGGGCCTATGGTCAATTTGAGCATGTTTGAATTGTACCCCAACAGTTAGCCCCCCACTCCTTAGTCTCATGTTATAGACTATAGGAGTGAAGATCTGATTTTGAAATCGACTGCATGTGACTTGGACGTCTCTTCACCTATGCCAAAATCATGACTTTCCCTTGGGAAATCGTGACAATTAATTTACCGCAACACGTGTCGACACGCCATTGGCGATTCATTAATAATCACAGCGATGCTGACGTACATGTCGGATTCGAAAAGGCAACGCCTTGGTTTGAGTGGGAAGCCGAACAGACGCAGAACCTTAGCCTTTGGATCAGATTGATCTGAAGCAATCCTAACCGTCAAAGTGGTGCTCTAGAAGGTACATAATAAGTCTCTGTCCTTTTCCTTCAATCTGTTTCTCTCTTTCGGATTTCTAGTTTCTCTCTCTTGGACTTATAGGGCAATTTTTTTTCATTTTTCCTCGGTTCCTTTAGATTCTTCAGGCAAGATTTTTTCCTTTTTCATCTTTTTCTTGCAATTTTCCTTTCATAATCTTGTTCTTCTCCTGATTCTGAGCATTTTGATGCTAAACACGCAACATTTTCCTGAGAAAATCAGTGACTGCTAGGGCTGTTTGGCTGTATCGACCATAAAGTATTCAAGAACTGTTTAAAGTTCTTAGGTTTTAGGGTCCTGTGTCCTTTTTGATCTTAGAAACCCTAGATTTCTTTTAGCAATTATGTTTCACATAAATGTCGAAGTCAGTGGCCATTACTTCGAGCTCCAACAGTGGAGATGATCCTTGGTTGAGTAACGACAAAAGGGAAGTGGATGAAATGATTCATCAGCAAAACCTGATCGAATCGAGCATAAGGATGGCTGGGGCTGAGATCGATGAAGCATCGAGCCGAGGGACAGCAAGGAACCAACCAGCTGGGCCCTCGAGGAGAATTGACGACATCGATCCAATCGAAAGAAGGAAGTACGTCTCCCCAACCAAAGGGGTATCATTTTTTACGAAGAATCTAGAGTCTATTTTGACAGAGTCGGACCTCCAATCGATAAGGGCGAAGTACGAGGTTCCACCTGCCGTAGAGATTCGACTCCCTTATCTGGGCGAATGGGCTGACACTCAAAATGACAACTGGTTTTGCATGTACAGTAAATGGTTCGAACTTAGTCTCTGATTGTCGATCCCTGAATTCATATTAGAGACTGTCGATCATTTTGACATTTCTATGATGCAGCTAATGCCAAACGAAGTCTGGCTTCTGATAGCATTGATTGTTTTAATCGAAGAGGCTAAAATAGACTTCGACATATTCGACTTTCTTCGATGTTATTATTTAAAGCCAAATAGTAAAAGCCCTGGTCAATTTTACTTTGTTTATCGACAGTCAAAGCAACTTATAGGGGAGTTTGCTAACGCAGACAGACGTTGGGAAGAACGATACTTCTTCATGTAAATCAATCACAATTCTTTCGAGCTTACTACCGAATCCTTTTTCCATTTGCTTTCGGTCATATTGGTGAGTTTCGATCCTTGAGACTGTTTCAAACAGTAATTCTAACTAATCTCAAGTATATTTCCTTTTTGCAGATTACGAGCTAAACCACCTAGCTCCAATTGACGAGAGGTTCAAATCGAAACTTCAAGCACTGCTCGCATTAAAGGATCAGACTTGGGCTGAAATCTCAAAACCCAATCGACTTGGGAAGTCGTCAATTTGGAAGAATTTCAAGAACATTCCTTCAGGTATTCCTATTCGATTTTCAAAACGAGTCGATTGGGTCTTCGTATGCCGCGGTGCACTTCAACGGCTATACGGTCCGTCTAAATTTATTACCCCACTATCTGACGAAGACGTTCATATCGTAGAAGCCGCTTTATTAACCATGAAGGTAACGTTACCTCCTTTGGGTGAAATGAGGAAGAAAAAACTAGCAGACAAGAAACTGAAGAAAAGACGAGCCCAAGCTGGCGAATCGTCAGCACCAAAGGAGATGATGCTGTCTGTCGAATAGTCTGAACTGTCTCTTCCTCCACCGTTTGATATTCAACGCCCTCCGTCGAAGAAAAGGAAAGGAACGGAGCCTCCTGCTTCAACCGAAGATGTCCAAAGGTCGGCTTCAGAGAAGACGTTGGACATCCCAGATGACGTCAGCGTTCTTCAAGACAGGGACGTTGCGACGAGAGCTGCAGTCAACTTTTATTTCAATAAAGATGAGGAGGTCTTTGGGGGGAAACCATTTACATGGCTGTACAACGAGTCGGCTGTTGCGTTGGGACAGGTAAAATCGTAATTTTTATGAAATTCTATGGGTTTGTTCTAAGCGACTAACGCAACAACTTTGTAAATATGCAGGCTCTCATGTTCCACAATCTTTTTACGAACAAGGCAGTGCACAAACTTGAAAGGGAGACATCGAAGGTAAAAGAGCTTGGGGAAAAGCTCGAAGAGGCGAAGTCACAGATGGAGAGCAAACAGAGGGAGCTTAACGATGCTATCGATGTGCTAAATAGGGCGACCAGCAAAGTGCTAAACTTGTTGAGTAAAGTTCGGCTTTTGGAGGGGGAAAATGAAGGACTAAAGGAGAAGATATCCTCGAAAGACAAGGATATTGAAGAAATAAAGGAGCAGCTTCTCGAGGTCTACGGTACCTCTTCCTTCAAGGCATGACTTGAAGCCTTGATCGAATTCAAATCGAGCAAGCTTAGCGTCGATGTAATCGACGAGGAGATAAAGGAGCTCCAGGATGTGCTGTCGACGGACGATCAGGTTGTCGAAGTCGAATCTGACCATGAAGACGTCATCATCGAGCCCGCTGCTCTCGAGTCTGAAGCTGTGGGGATTCCATCTGCCGAAGTCGTTAATCACTCGACCCTTGAGACAAACGAGCCCGAAGGCGATCAGCCAGCTGAAGGAGGGGAATTTTGAGAGAATTTAAATTCAAACAATCCACTTTTTTTTTTGTAGAACAATTTTATTTTGTTCAAGAGGACCTTCGATTTAATAGTTGGAAATTCCAAAAAATTCAAAACTGTACTTTCAAAATTTTCATAATCACTTCAGATTTATGCTTTTCATGTCATTGTGTATCAGAGATCTTGATCTCTAATTGACAGAGAATCAATCAGATAATAAACGAAGTTCGCAACCGATTAGGCTAAATGAAATTAGTTTGAATTACGAATGAAGCGTATGTTGTATTCAATGAAACAATTAAATGGATTAAAAATTGCAACTGAAACAATTGCTCCTTTAGTTCGGATCGACCAGTAGGATTTGGGTCGATATAGACGAACCAAAAATTAAGCCATGAAAATGTTGTTGGGCAAATTTGGATCGATCTGGTCGAGTTTGAAGTTTGTCATGAAGATGACGTCTGAGTGTACGGATCGATCTGGTCGAGTCTGATGTTGGCCATGAAGATGGCGTCCGAGAGTACAAATCTATCTGGTCGAGTCTGATGTTGGCCATGAAAATGGTGTCTGAGAGTTCAGATCGATCTGGTCGAGTCCGATGCCGGCCATAAAGATGGCGTTTGAGAGTTTGGATCGATCTGGTTAAGTCCGATGCTGGCCATGAAGATGGCGTTGGGTTTAGATCGATCTGGTCCAGTCCGATGTTGGCCATAAAGATGGCATTGGGTTCGGATCGATCTGGTCGAGTCTGAAGTTTAACCATAAAGATGACATTGGGTTCGGATCGATCTGATCGAGTCTGAAGTTGCAAAAACTAAGTACTTATTCATGAAAATCAAACTCAAAAATTCATCAATTTATCAGGGAATAAAATTCAAAATAATAAAGCAACTGCACTCATTTATAACGTATACGAGCTGCCTACGTATCCCTTATACGGGAATCGAGTCAAACGTAGTTCAATTACATGGAAAAAGTAGAATCAAAACATTATAGATAGTACTTCCTCAAATGATTTGCATTCCAGCTTTTTGTTATGTAGGATCCATCCAGCCTCTCGAGTTTGTAAACTCCTTCCCCAACCACCGACTGTATTCGATAGGGTCCTTCCCAATTAGCCGTCAATTTTCCAGCATTGGCTTCTCTGGTATTCTGGAAGACTTTCCTGAGCACGAGTTCTCCTTCGACAAATCTTCTGGGCTTGACCTTTCTGTTATAATACCTGGCTGCTGCTTGCTGGTAGCACCCAAGGCGATAGAAAGCTATGTCCCTCTTTCGTCGGTGAGGTCCAGCGTATCCTGCATCATTTCATCATTCTTTGCTTCGTTCAGCAAAGAATAATCAACTCGCAGGTCCCGTGCAACTATCTCAGCGAGAATAACAGCTTCTGTTCCATACACTAGCGAAAAAGGCGATTTGCCAGTTGCCCTCCTTGGAGTCGTTCTATAGGCCCACAGTACCATCGGGAGTTCCTCGACGCATCGTCCTTTTCTTGCTTCGAGTTTCTTCTTCAGACTTTTTACAATCGTCTTATTCATCGCTTCAGCTTGTCCGTTTCCTTGTGGGTATCTTGGCGTTGAGAAACTTAAAATAATTTCCTAATCTTGACAAAACTTCCTGAAGGATGATGAAACAAATTGAGAGCCATTATCGGTGACTATCTCTCGTGGGACTCTGAATCGACAAATGATGTTCCTCCAAATAAATCTTTCGATGTCTCGTTCTTTAACATCCGCAAAGGCTTCAGCTTCGACCCATTTGGAGAAGTAGTCAGTGAGGACGAGCAAATACTTCACTTGTCCGGGAGCTAGAGGAAACGGTCCGACAACATCCATCGAGTACTTCATGAACGGGTACGGCAAACTGACTGAAGAAAGCTCTTCTGCAGGTTGATGTATGATGGGAGCATGCCTCTGGCAGCTATCGCATTTTCAGGCGAGTTTTCGCAATTACTCTGCATCGTTGGCCAATAGAATCCTTGCCTTTTCACCTTATTGCACAATGACCTTCCGCCTGAATGACTTCCACAGGATCCTTCATGCACTTCTCTAATCACTTTCTCGATCTCATCTTCTCCGAGACATCGAAGATAAGGTCCTGCAAAGGAGCGCCTGTACAGCTTTCCATCTATCAGGCAGTATCATGCAGCACGCACTTTAATCTTTCTCGCAGTCTATCTATCGTTAGGGAGCCAACCTTCATTAATATACATCTGGATGGGGGTTCTTCAATCGTCCATCGAATCCACATAGCTAGCTTCCTCAACCGGTGAGATGCTAGGGCTGTCGAGTAGTTCCAAAGGGATTAATCTCCTCTCGGTTACTTCGACTGATGATCCTAAGTTAGCAAGTGCATCGGCTCTGGAGTTGTGTTCCCGTGGTGCGTGCTTAACCTTGAATTGATCGAATTGAGCTTTCAGCTTGTTAACTAGGCTTAGGTACAAATAAATCTTCTCGTCTCACGCCTCGAACTCTCCATTTCTTGGTTAACGACCAGCGTGGAGACACTTTCCAAAAGCAGCTTGGTAGCCCCCAATGCAGCAGCAAGCCTTATTCCAGCTATCAGGGCCTTGTATTCAGCTTCATTGTTTGTAGCTTTAAATCCCAATCGAAAGCTCTGTTCGATTTCCTCACCAGTTGGCGACTTCAAAACAATTCCTATTCCTGACCCTTTCTCATTGCTCGACCGATCGACTTGCACAATCCATGACTCCAGTCTTCCGCCTTCAGTCCTGCAAGTCAGTTCAGCTACAAAGTCTGCGAGTACTTGTGCCTTCAACGCTGTACGGGGCTTGTATTCGATATCGAACTCTGTCAGTTCGACTGCCCACTTTGTCATTCTACCAGATACATCCGGCTTATGCATGATCGCTCTCATTGGGTAGGACGATAGTACAACAATAGTGTGTCCCTGAAAGTACGGGCAAAGTTTTCGTGCCGACATAACTATTGCGAGTGCGAGCTTTTCGACGACTGAGTACCTCATTTCTGCGTCCAAGAAGGAGTGGCTCACGAAGAACACTGGCCTTTGAGTCCCTCCTTCTTCTTGAACAAGAGGCCGAACTTACTGCCGCCTCGGATACAGCCATGTATAAATATAGCAGTTTACCATCCCTTGGCTTCGACAGGATCGATGGAGTGGTCAAATACCTTTTTAGTTCTTGGAAGGCTGCTTCGCATCGTTCGTTTCATTCAAACTTGGTATTTTTCTTGAGCAGTTGGAAAAAGGGTAGACATTTGTCTGAACATCTGGCAATGAATCGACTTAGTGCCGCGACTTGTCCAGTTAATTTTTGGATTTCTCGCTTGGTCCTTGGAGAAGGCATCAACTGAAATGCTTTTATCTAGTTGGGATTCGCTTCGATTCCTCACTTCGTTACGAGATATCCTAAAAACATGCCGCTCGCTACTCCGAAGGTGCATTTCTCTGGATTAAGCTTCATGCCATATTTTCTGAGCACGTTGAAGCATTCTCGCAAATGCTGAACGTGGAGATCAGCCTGTAGAGATTTAACCAACATGTCATTGATATAAACCTCCATATTCTTACCAATTTGTTGTTCAAACATCATGTTCACAAGTCATTGGTAAGTTGCTCCAGCATTCTTCAATCCGAAAGGCATGACTTTGAAGCAGAAAATCCCCTGTTCTGTTATGACGACTATTTTCTCTTAGTCATCAGGGTGTAGCAGGATTTGATTGTACCTGAAGAACGCATCGAGAAAACTCAAAATCTCGTGTCCAGCTATAGCGTCGACGAGCCTATCGATGTGAGGCAACGGATAACTATCCTTTGGGCAAGCTTTGTTGAGGTCGGTGAAGTCGACACACATTCGCCATTTTTCATTTTTCTTCTTCACGATCACCACATTGGCAAACCAATCGGGATACTGGACAGGGTGTATAAAGCCAGCTTCAAGTAATCTCCTCACTTCATCTTTGATCACATTGTTCCACTCGATTTCTAACTTCCTCTTTTTCTGCCGAACGGGCTTAGTCTCTAGGTCGACGTTCAATCGGTGGGAGATTATGCTTGGGTCGATTCCAGGCATATCTGCGTGAGACCATGCAAAACAATCAACGTTAGATCTAAGAAACTTGATTATTTGGCGTTTAATACCCTCATTGAGCTGCAATCTTCACTGTTCGTTTTTTATCTCTCGGGTCTATTTGGATTTCGTCAAACTGCTCCAAAATCGTTTCGACACAGCTCTGCTTATTTGCTTCGCCCTGCTCGTTCAGCTGTAATTGCTATAAAGCTTTTTTCTACTTCATTGCTGCGACGTAACAGCTCCTTGCCGCCTCTTGGTTTCCTCAAATTTCTCAAACTCCTCGTTTCGTTGGAAATCTTATCATCTGGTGGTATGTAGATGGGACTGCCTTCATGGCATGAATCCAAGGCCTCCCAAGAATTATATTGTACCCCGATGGGCAATTCATGACCAGGAAATTGGTCAGTTTGTTCTCTCCTGCTGCGTAGACTGGAAGCCTGACCTTCCCAATTGCTGTGGTCGCTTCTCCGTTGAATCCGACCAGCGACGTCGGTGACTTCTCGATTTCTTCTTCTCCTATTTCCATTTCTTTTAGCGTCGAGAGGAAGAGAATATTGGATGAACTCCCGTTGTCAACCAGAATCTGGCTTATTTCACAATTTGCGATATTTAGTTTAATAACTAATGCGTCATCGTGTGGCGAGTCTAGCCCAATCGTCTCGTTACTACGAAATGAAATTTTGTATTCGGGATGATCGCTATGAGCAGTGCTCGTGGTTGCTGTATTTGCTTTTCTTTGACAAGACTTCATCTGATTAACCGAATCGCCGCTGAAAACTGAGCCTCCATAAATGGCTCCTATTACCTTCCTTACTGGTGGTGGTGGTGGCGTCTTCTCTTCGGTTTGCTCATTCCTTCGCTCTATTCGTTCCTTGCCTAGCCCATATGTCCTCCTCCCTCTTTCCGAGAGATACTCTCTCAAATGACCTTTCTTGAGAAGCTCTGCAATTTCTGATCGCAAAGCTTTGCAGTCGACCGTCAAGTGCCCTGTATCTTGGTGAAACTCGTAGTACTTTGACCTATCTCATGAATGGCTCACAGGTAATTTGTCAGGCCATCGGACGTAGTCTTTTCCTTCTAGCTGAGCGACTAGTTCCGATGGCGATATGCTCAGGGCATATTTTGGTGGTGATAGGGGTCTTGTTGTGGGTCGAGGCTTGTCATCTTTCCACCTCCATTCTCTTCTTGGTGGTGTTCTCGTCCATCCTTGTCGGTTTGGTTAGTGTTGCTGCTTCTGGTTCCATCTGTTCTGACTTTTCGTACTTGTGAACTCTCGTTCGCACCTCTCGTTTTCTTCCTCCAGGTCGATCCAGCCTTTAGCTCTATTCAGTGCTTCCTAGATCATCTGTGGGTAGTCGAAACAAATGCTGTTTTTGAAGGATGACCTATGCAGGAGTCCCTTCTTCAGTGCTTCTCGGGCTGTTCCGTCTTCCAAATCTGAAATCTCAGAGAGAGTTTTGCTAAATCTTTTAATATAAGCCCGTAATGGCTCGCCTGGGCTTTGAACAACAGACCACAAATCTTTGGTCATTTTTCCCGTTTTAATATGCACTAAATATGATTTGATGAATTAATTTGCCACTTCCTCAAAGCTATCTATCGATCCCGTTCTGAGGTTGCTGAACCATCAAAGGGCTGGGCCTTTGAGCGATTGTGTGAACAGCTTGCACATCATCTCGTCGAGGATCAAGTCTGGGATGCTAGTAGCACTGACAACATTCTTGTATTGCAGCAAATGGTCTTTAGGATCCGAGGTTCCATCGAAGCAAGCGAACACGATGTTTTCGTACTTTGGAGGTACTATTGAAGTAATTCTCCTCGTCAGTGGAGTATCCCGAATGCTTTTGGAGATGTCGTCCAACGCCGGGGTCTTGCTCGTGGCCTTGGAAACCTTCTCATCAATTTTTTCTTCTACGAATTTGGAGTTCTGCTCGAGCATTTCTCTCATCATGGATTGAATCGACTCCGAGGTCAGCAGATTGACAGTTGGTTCTTCTTGTCGGACCGTCAGTTTGACTCCTTCATTTCTTTTGGTCTCTTCGTTACAAAGTCTGCATTCCACATCGATGTTTGCTATAGTTGGAGTCGTCGTAGCTGCGCCGGCTGCCGCTGTTGCTGGTGCTGGAGTCGATGATGAGTATAGCGGCTGTATTCTTTCGATCGGGCTGTGAGTTCGTTGTTGTCTTCCTGGTTGTGGGGTGTGAAATTGCCACTGTGTTGTTGAAGTAGCTGGAAATGTTGAATACCTGTAATACGGGTAATAATACGACTGCGAAGTCGTCTGAGAGTTTTGATAGCTGATTTGGCTTCTCAAAGCCAAGTTCTCACTGCTTAGTTGTTCCATCCTCTTGTCTCATTCCTGAGAGAGTGCTGCTTGTTCATGGAGTGTTTTCTTCAGAGTCTCCACCTCTGCTACAAGAGTTTCCATGTGTCGGTCTTGGGTTGTCCTTTCGGTCTCTTCCACTGCGGTTTCTAGAGTGCGCTGGTTGTCCACGTTGTCCGCCATTTGAATCTGATTCTCTAGATCCTGGAGTTGACGACTTGATTGCCCCACAGTGGGCGCCAAACTATAGACGGGTTTTCCTATAATTAAATTGTTGAAATACCGAATCAAGTAATCGGAAACTTAGGCCCTCAAATCACCGTTAGATGGACCTGTCTACTTGGATATGCACACAAGATTAGAATTAAATGAAAGAAATAAAACAGAAATAAAAGAACATGTCAGATTTATAGTGGTTCACTCTGTTAATGAAGAGCTACATCCACTGTAGTTCACTATCAAGTTTTCTTTGTACAAATTGCAATGCTACAAGAAAGTTGGAATAGATAAGAAAATAATCAAGCAGAGTGTCTGTATCTCTTTTTTTTTTTCTGTCCCCCCTTCTGAAGCTACCTTTCCCCTCTATATAGATTATGGAATTGAAACATGGTCATTAACCATCAAGTGGAGTGGAGTAATGCTTCGTAAATAACTATGATACTGGAACACGTGTTGGTTGATGATTTGCTGCAGAAACCACTACTTCCTCATATTTTGGTCCTATACTTAACGTGTGTTAACCGTTAGAATGTGCTATCCGTCGAACCGATACGAACGATCTGGATGAATGGTACCCTGAAAGAATCGAATAGTCAGTTCAAGGAACCAATTACAACGAACGAATCGAATAATCGATTCGATCGTGCGACCTGTTCGAGTCGCTTGATCAACATTATTGGGCCGCCAAGACCCATGGTCAATTTAGGCCTATCCGAATTGTACCCCAACAATAACTGTAGACACCCTAAAGCATTATAAAAATTATAAATTTAGAGCAAGTTGAAACCCATAAAATAAATAAATAAATACTTTAAGCCTATCATCACTTTAGACATGAACATCCTGAGCACATCGGTCCCACATGCCGTCACCTGTGACATTACTAAATAAAATGTTAATTTACTTAACATAAATAATAATAGCACTAAAATATCTCATTCTAACGTTAAATTAACATAAGTGTCTATAGAAGAAAACAGCGGGGGTTACATAACAAGCTAAGAATTTTTTTCATTTTCTTCTCCTTCAACCCCACGGCAGCCATTAGTGCCCCTTTTCAAAAAAATTTTTAAACCCAAATCTTTGCAAAATTGGCCCCAATTAAGTTCAAGAAGCAAAGTTCAAAGGATTTTATTAAGTTTAAGGTAAAAATGTAAACTTTTTTCCAAGTTCTCTTAAGATTTTCCTTGGGTTAAGGGGGGAATTTGATTCAAGGAATTTTTATGTGAAAATGTCTACGAAATGTTTCAAAGGAGCCCTTGGAAAGGCTAGAATCACAAATTTTCTTTGGGTAAGTTTTAATTTCTCAAACTTAAGGTTTATATTTTTTTTTAATTTTGATTATTTCAAAAAGCATGTTGGTATTCAAGCAAGATTGTGATTGAATTCTATGGGTATATAGTCTATGGCATGTTGGTATTGTTGAAATTAGGGGTTAAATGTGAAAAGTGTTGGTTTATGCAAAATAGGTTAGTTTTGTAATTTAGATGTTTGTTTTGCAAAGAATAGTGATTTAGCATGAAAATGGTTTAGGCAAGGGTTGAAACTGCCTTCACAGTGGTGGAAATGTTGTTTTAAAACTGATTCTTACAAAAATGACACAAGGACTAAATTGCAAAAAAAAGTTTTTCTCGACAGATTTGAAAAATGACCAAAAACACCCTTTTGCAATGAGAATTTCAAAAAAGTTAAAACACGAAAGTTGTAGATCTCGATGAAACTATTAAAAATGACAAACGGTTTGTCGAAATTAGCGTTCATTTATGAGATATTAATTTTACAAAAATTTGTTAAAATTGGAAAAAAAATTTAAAAGGGCGAAAATGTCATTTTGTAAAAGGATTTTGGGTATGGTATTTTGAGCAAAAATATTCCTTACAAAAAATGGAAAATTATGGTTTAAAGAGATTAATTTTAGTCTTGAGGGTAAAATTGTCAAAATTTTCAGATTGGGGTAAATTTGCAAAGTTTTATTAAAATAGGGCATTGATGTAAAATAAGGAAACCCAAGACCCCAGGGTATTATTTTAAGATCAATATGCAACTATTTTTGCTAAAATAGCAAAGTCGAGCTCGGGAAATTTAGGAAGGCCCATCGAGGGCAAAATTGTCCTTTTTTCATGAGTAACCCAAATAGCTTCGAAACGTTCCCAAATGGGAAAAGGGATTATTAGAAAGATTTCTGCCCTTCGTTAGAGACGATAGGGTAGAGTAAGATAGGAATAAGAAAACCCGTGATTATTGAAGTTGTATATAGTAATGCAACTCGATCTATTAATTAACGATCGCTTTGTATTGACACATAGAGGAAGTAGTGAAAGTTTGGCTAATAGCGTTGAAATTGGCAAAACAGGACCCTAGAAGACTAGGAAAAAGAGGACTGAGGTCGACTTGTATAGCAACCTAAAACCAAGGAAGTACCAATCCCACCTATAGTATGAAATTGTAGGTATAGACTATGATATATATATATATATACACACACACACTTGTATGTATATCAAGGTGTATACCTACATGTGTACAATAATATAAGTACCTATGTGTACATTAATGTATACCTGTGAGTATACGAAATAAGTACCTGTATGTATATTATGCCGTATACTTGTGCGTATATAGATGCATACCTGTGAGTATATAAAGTATGTACATGTGTGTATTATACAATGCAAGAGTATTTATGTTTTGTGTATAACATGTGAATATAACTTCATGCATGGTATGAGAACCATAATAATTGGACTAGTAAATACATCACCAAAATTAAGAAGAGTGTCGTACTGACTCCTGACTCAAGAGGAGTTTAAGGTTATAGTATGGTCTCAGTGTCACGTAGACCTATGTGCGCAATAGTATGAATACTTGGGCCCTAGCCAAAGATAAGACATGATAATGATAAAGAATGTTTATAAGAAGGCATAATTAGATCATGCATTTTAGTGAATGTGCATATGGGCTATGTTGAGACTTACTGGGTGTAAGCTCATTTAGTATTTCGTGCTATAGGTGTTCCCATTAAAAGGTCAGAATAAATTCACTGATGAGCTAGTAGAGGGATATGAGTAATCTACAGACTGGGTATGGATGCCATCATAGTCATGTTTTCGCTGTAATATATTTTACGTTATTTTGAAATGTGTTGTATAAAGCTATATCTTAGTTAAGTAAGACGAAACCTCTCTCTTGAGTATTTAGCAAACAATATTGTAAAATAAAGTTTGTTTATGTAAATATATGTATATGTTTGCAATTTGAAGGTTGCTAAAATATGTATGTGTAATATAATTTAAAAAAATATTCCTAAGTTTTTCATGTATACGAAAGTAAGTAAAGTGTTATATCACAGCCCAAAAAAGGCGGGTTGTGACAGTTGGTATTAGAGCGAAAATCCTACCACCCTACTACACATTGTCGTCTGCTCCACTGCCATAGCTCAAGTAACATAGTTTAATTTTAATATAAGAATACTGAATTATGATTCTATGTAAGAACGTGATGCTAATTAAGATAATAAATATAGTATATGGTAGAGCCGCACAATAATCATGACTTGGATGCCGACCAAAGAGCAAGCATTACCTTTCGGGGGATGATACCTTCATGCTAGTTTGCAGTCGATGACCAATGGCCTTGACATAGTGGTTCCACAAGATGGAAGTGATTTTTGAGACTTGCCATACCCCACCGCATCTATAGGTCCCATTAGCCTCAGGGCGACTGGTAGGAGAAGCACTGGAATGGTGGATGGGACTTAGACCAAAAGAGCGGCAACATGATTGGGAAGAATTTAAAACATAGATCTCTAAACCATTCGCTCCGTTACCACCTGCCAACCCTATACCAGTTTAGGTTAGTCCTTATATATGGGCTGATTGGCACCATAGACTCTACGTATGTATAGAACCGATATGGGGTAGGTATGTAGGTGAATCGGTGGAGCATTACTTGATGAGATTCTGCCTAACCATGATACTATTGATCCCACCTGAAATACCATTGCGACGAATTTGTGACCTTATATGGAGAGATCTTCCTACTGTAGTACAACATTAGATGCAGTACCCAAGAGATTTCCTTAACCTTAATGATTTTATTATGGAGGTATTGCATGCTGAGCAAAATGTGGTCGGGCCTTTAGAGGATCCCCTAGTGGAAATGGAAGATGATGATGAAGATGATGATGGTGATGATGATGATGGTGATGATGAAGAGCTTGAATTCGTTCCAGTACCTCCTGAACCTATTATTGCCAGTGACGACGAGTCTACTTATTCTAGCGAAGAGGAGGAGGAGGATCTCAAAAATAGAGATATGTCAAGCGTAGAGTCAGATTAGGGAAGAAAATAAACCTATGTAGATTTTTATGTAATAAGATGTATGTAGATGTGTGACTAGTATAGTTTTAGCCTTATTGATTTTGTATATGAGTGTACCTCCGGTAAGTGGTATCCATCTTGACAGTAGGGAATATGTTAGCCGGAAGAGATAACTGCTCCTGGGAATGATATGAACAGTTTATGTAGGAAAGGGAAGTAAGTATGCATGATAGTCACTTATGTAATGTTTCAGGAATGAAGAATGTAAAAGAAAAAGAAAGAAGTTAATGAAATGAAATGTATGAGATGAGATATTAAGTTTATGTTAATGTTCATGTTTGCATGTATTTATATTACTTGGAAAAAAATTTTAAATACTAGTAAGTTAATAGTATGTGCTAACGTAATAACAAAATTGAACAGTAGGCCAGTAAAAATTTATTATCAATGGTTGATGTACACAGAGGACCTGCGAACCCAGACTTGATGGCCATGACCACTGAATTGCAATAGAAACTTCGAGCCTAAGAGCTAGAAATGCAAGGATTAAGAGAGCAACTAACTAACCAGAATCCCGTACCATCGACACCTGCGAATTCTCCACCCCCTTGTACCACCGCTTCAGCAAGCAAAACCAACTGCTTCAACTGCTCTGATTGTATCTGCAACTGAATTTGACGAAAGATTCCAAAGGATGAAGGCCCTAGAATTTGATGAATCTACTGACCCACTAGAAGCCGATGATTGGCTTACCGGTATATAGAGGGTTCTAAAATTTATGGGACTCCGTGATCTCGAGAAAGTTTTATGTGTCTTATTTTCTCTCACTAAGGATGCCAGGAGATGGTGGGAGTCAATTGAACGTAGATGGAATGTAGACGAACTGTCGTGGCTAGATTTCATGGAAGAATTTGGAAGGGCTCATTTCAATGTGGAAACAATGGCAGCACAGCAAGAAGAATTTAACAACTTCCGACAAAGCAATATGTCTATGGCTAATGTTGTGAAGAGATTCAATCAATTAGCACGCCTTTGCCCCAAACTGGTACGTACTGATCGAGAGCGGATAACAAGATCAATGCGGATTTACCGAACCAACATTGCCCTTATAGTTGATAGTGGAGGGCAGGCTCCTAAAGATGTAGAGGATTGCATCGAACGGGCTACTAAAGTCTACCTTGTTTTCCAAAAGGCTATTCCTATGGACCGGTAGGGCGTAAAATTACGCAGTTTTGTGATTTTGTGTGTTTTTATTTTTCTTTATGTTGGGTTATTTTTAAAATTTATTTTAAACTATTTAATGATCATATTAGAGCTTCAAATTAATTTTAAAGCATGCTAAACAATTTCCATGATTTATTTGTCATTTTTACATTTACTTATAAATCGCACACTAACAAACCATGATTTGCGTAATTAATTATGAAA
The DNA here is from genome assembly GCA_946598075.1 of Artocarpus hirsutus. Taxonomy (NCBI): domain Eukaryota; kingdom Viridiplantae; phylum Streptophyta; class Magnoliopsida; order Rosales; family Moraceae; genus Artocarpus; species Artocarpus hirsutus. Next base: position 17,592 of record CAMOHE010048457.1, read on the forward strand.
TGTGAACTGTTGAAAATTAGATTAATTTCTAATTTTAGAATAAATCTTAAGGTTCTAAAATACAATGGAGCTTAAGTTGAAATTAACACTAGTTCAAGATTAGCGATGGAACTTAGAATTATTGAGGTAGGATTTCTACCTTCTCTTTGTTAAACCATGATTTAAAGTTTATTTGGCCTTAAGATATATATTCTTAAAATATTTTTAAGAATTGATTTAAAAATTATTTTCAAATGTTTTGAAAATATGGTTTTAAGAATATTTTATGAAATAAAGATTCAATATCTCGATCGTGATTTTTCGAGCGAGAAATGTTTGAAAGAGTTTTCAAGTGCTATCCAATGTGTGATTCTTTGGATAGTTGAGTTTTAAGCATATCTTTAGAGTTTAGGTAGTGGAAAAAGCGATCCAAAAGACAAGTCCTTAAAACCCATACGAGCTACTTCGATGGTGGTTTCAAGTCTTATGATGAGTAAGTATTTTATTATTATTTTTGACAAATCATATAATGCAGTTCAACAAGCCTTTCCTTAAATTCTATTCATTTTGTGTATTTTATTTATTTATATTCTCTATAAATTTTATTATTATTATTTTAGTGTTTATGTTTTGAGTCATAATTATACTGAGTCTTTTACTCATAACTTTGTACATTTTTGTTTTTATTTTAAATCCCCGAAGAAGATCTCAATACACTATGAAATAGCACATTGCATGGTGTAGCTCATAGAGTCTATGAGCTGAGTTATCTTCTATTTGCAATTTAGTTGTATTTTTTGTCAAAGCTGTGCAACAATTATTTACAATTATTAATACTAGTAATCCTTAAACTTTGGGGTTTCTTTAGTTTGCTCTTTGAACTATAAAAATCACTATTTTACTGCCTCAAACTTTTAAATCTTCTCACTTTACCTCTTCTATCCAATTTCTTGTCAAAAGTGACAAAAATATGCCTAAGTGGGCCACACATGGGTGGTTTCTGAGGGCAAAAATGATATATTCCTAAGTGAGGATTATTGCTTATACTTTTATTTAAAAAGTTAGGGAAAAATAATTTAGGAATTTTCAATTTAGTGTTTTGCTATGTTTAAGGTAGAAATGGTATTATTAAGCCACAAATAGTTTCAACCACCCTCACATGCATCTCACATAGGTTTATTTTCGTCTCCTTTAACAAAAAAAAAAAAAAAAAAAAAAAGGACAAAAGGAACAAACTAAGAAGATTTACAAGTTTAAGACAGTAAAGTGGTGAGTGTTAAAGTTTAGAGAATAAAGTGGGGAAGACCTTAAAATTCAAATGCCTTCTAAATCCAAAGAAGAAATTTAATTCTCTCATCATGCTCATTTCAAATTCACTATGCATATACTTAGAAAATTCTTCGCTTAAAAAAAATTACTATCGCTAAAGATAATATCATTAACATAAATTTGAACTATAATTAAATCTTCACCTTTCGTTTTTGTAAAACAAGTAGTATCGACTTTTCCCATAAAAAATCTATTTTCAATTACAAATTTACTTAATCTATCATATCAAGCTCTAGGAGTTTGTTTTAAACTATAAAGGTCTTTTTCAATTTAAGACATGATCTAGATACATATGATTATGAAAACTAGGTGGTTGATCAACATAAACTTATTTTAAATTGTATCCATTTAAAAATGCACTTTTGACATCATTTGATAAAGGGTGAATCCTTTGTAGCAAACAAAAACAAGTAACATTCTAATGGATTCTAGACGAGCAATCGGTACAAAGGTTTCTTCATAGTCATACTTTTTTCTTGATTGAAACTTTGGGCCACTAGTCTAGCCTTGTTTCACACAATTACACCTTGCTCATCCCTTTTATTTCTAAAAACCTATTTAGTACCAATTGCAGTTTAAGAACTAGGTCTAAGAAGAAGTTCCCAAACATCATTTCTTTCAAATTGATTTAACTCTTTTTGCATTGCTAAAATCTAAAATTCATCATCTTCGTCATCTTTAAAACATGTTGGTTCAATTTGAGAAGGAAAAGCTAAATTGTTGCAAATATTTTTAAATGATGATCTAGTTTTCACCCCATGTGTTGGATTATCATGAGTGATGACATTAGTCTTAGGGTGATAGGGATGATAACTCCAATCTTTTGACAAAGATTGTGAAATGGACTTATATTTTGAATACTCCATTTGATATTGATCTTGTAGTGATTGATGAGTTGGTTGGGAAATTATCTTTGAGAAGAGTTTAGATCCTCTTGAACCTGTCTTCCTTTGTCTATAATTTCTAAGTTCTTCATTTGATGTTCCAAACTTAAATCATCTGTCATCTTCCACTCTCTTGATGGAAACTTTAGTTTCATCAAATACAACATGCGTAGATTCTTCTACAACTAGAGTTCTTTTATTAAACACTCTATAAGCTTTGCTAGAAGTAGAATAAATAAGAAAAATGCCAACATCAGATTTTGCATCAAATTTTCCTAAATTGTCTTTGGTGTTTAAAATAAAGCATTTGAATCCAAAGACTTTAAAACAACTGATATTGATTTTTCTACCCTTACAAAGCTCACAAAAAGTTTTATTCATTTTAGGTCTAATAATAACTCTATTGACAACATAGCATGCTGTATTAGTGGCTTCAGCCTAAAAATATATTGGTAAACCATTTTCATTAAAGTCCTGGCCATTTGTTGCAAAAATCTATTTTTTTCCACTTAACCACACCATTTTGTTGAGCATTCTTGGTACCAAAAAAATTATATTCATAGCCTCTTTCATTGCAAAACAATTCAAAAGCATCACTGTAAACCTCGGCACTATGATCATTTCCAATCAAACTAATTATATAGCATTGTTTATTTTGTACTCTTTTGCCAAAATATGACAATGTTTTCAAAGCATCATCTTTATTTGTCAAAAATATAGCCCAAGTAAATCTTAAAAAATCCTTAACAATCACAAAGGCATAGTGTTTATTATCTAGACTTATAGTCCTAGAAAAACCAAATAAATCCAAATGTAAAAGTTGTAAAGGTCTAGTTTTAGGAATTTAGGAATTTTGATTTAAAAAAAGTTTTGACTTGTTTTCCAAATTGACATGCTTCATATATTTTGTCTTTTTCGAATTTGAGTTTTGACAAACCCCGAACAAGTTCTTTTCTAGAAGATTTTAAAAGTAAATGCATGCTAGCATGCCCAAGTCTTCTATACAAAAGCCATGTTTCATTATTCAAAACCAAAAGAAATTGATTTTTGTTTAAGCATTTTTAAAATCAATTGTATAAACATTTTCATTTCGGTTACTAACAAACACAACCTCACCATTACAAACATTTTCAATCAAACATCTAGAGGATTCAAAAGTAACCTTATATCCTTTTTCACACAATTGACTAATACTAAATAAATTATGTTTTAAATTGTCAACCAAGAATACATTTTCAATAAGAGGAGGTAAACCATTACCAATATCACCTACACCAAAAATCTTTCATGTTGTGTTGTCTCCAAAGGTGACATGTCTTCCATTCTTCATTGTGAAATTTGAGAAAAGTGAGAGGAACCCCATTATATGTTTTGAACATCTACTATCTAGGAGCCACTTTACTTTCTCAGTCTTCGGTACCTATAAAAACAAGTTTAATTCTTAACTTTCAGTATCCACATAAATTTAGGTCCGTTGGTGTTAGTTTTTGTAGCTTTGGAAACCCATCTTTGTTTTGCACGAAATATGCACTTTTCTTGATATAGCAATAAAATGTGATATACCCATATTGATTGTAATAAGTACATACATATTTAGAGTTTTGAGAGCTAGTTGATGCTTTGACAAAATAATTTTTAAAATATTTTTGATCAATGTGTGGTTTATATCCTAAACCACCTTTGTTGAAAACACACTGTTGTTCACCAAACATTATTTCAAAATTTTTCTTGCCATTGGTGAATTTTAAAACAAATTTTATTAAATCATCAACTTTCTCTTTTAAAGAGGCATTAGCAATAGCCAAAGCATCACTATTAGATTTTTCATTTTTCAAAACGTCAATTCCTTCTTAGAGAATTGCTTTTTTTTTTTCCTTAAGCATATTTAGGAATTAATTTCTCATAGTCATCATACAATTCATCAAAAGTGCTTGTTTATTCTATGACATCAATATCATCACATTCATCATCGAAAGGAATTGGGGAACTTACCTCATCATCACCGATTGCCATGAAGCACATGTTGGCTACTTCTTGTGGCTCATCATCATCCAACTCTTAGAATTCAAGCTCATCCCAAGTGGCTTGAAAGGCTTTCTTGAATTCCTTATTCTTCATGTTTTTCTTATTTGCTTGCTTTTTAAGAGGACAATCTAGTCTTATATGACTAGGTTTCTCACAATCATAGCATATTACCTTATCTTTCTGTGATTTCTTACCTTGGTCTTTTCTTCTTCTAGTTCCTTTGCCTCAACTGAACTTCTAGTAGAACTTCTTTTATTTCTTTGTAAGCATAGCCATTTCTTCTAAGTCCTTTGGATTTAGGCTTTCATCTTCAACGTCTTCATCATCTTCATCTTCAAGAATGGAAGACTTTAAAGCAATGCCATTCTTTTTCTTGTCTTCCTCTTCTTGATTTTGTCTCCTTGTAATTTCGTGGGTAATGCGAGAATTAACCAATTCTTCTAGTAGTAAAATTGATAAGTCTTTAGCTTCTTCTAATGTTGTTCTATCGACTATCATGACGGTGGTAATGACTAAACCAACTTCCTTACTAGTTCACCATCTTTAAAAGTGCTACCAAGAGACTTTAAACCGTTAACAGTATCTGCGAATCTAGTTTACATTTCATTGATAGTGTCATACTCTTTTGTCTTAAAAGTTTCATAATCATACAAGAGATAATTTATCTTAGTTTCCTTGACTTGGTTTGTCCCTTCATGGACAACCTCTAATGTGCACCATATCTCATGTACAGATGTGCAAGATGTTACTCTATCAAATTTATTTCCATTTAAAGCACAATATAGAAATTGATAGTTTTAGCATTCAAAGACAATTTTTGTTTATTCTCATAGGTATATTCTCTAGGTTCATTAGAAACTAAAACTTTGTCTAATTCTTTCATTCGTTTATAAGGACTATTTTCGACAATATCCCAAAGGTCATAATCAATAGGTTGAAAATAAATTGACATCCTAGTTTTTCAATAATTGTAATCAACCCCATTAAAGAAAAGAGGTCTATTGGTAGAGTGACCTTCTATAATTTGTAAAGATTAAGTAGCCATGCTCAAGATTGTGAAATCCTTTTCAAAATTAAGTTTGAGCTTCTCGCTCTGATACCAATTATTAGCTCAAGAATGACTACCCAAGAAAGGGGTGAATTAGATTTTGAAAACTTTTTTACAAATATTGGAATTCTAGATGAATTGTATAAATAAATAAATTTACTCAAAAAGTAAAACGTTAAGGATTGAGGAGTACAAAAGCTATTTGTAGTGGTTCGGCAATATGCCTACGTTTACTATCATTGAGCAATGCCTGACTTGACCTCTTCCATTAAGATAACCATCTTTTTGGCACGATCATTCTTTGTATAACACCGGTGACTTGCTTTTCTTGAGTCTTACCATGACCTCTTACAACGTAAATTTTATGGAGATTGGTGAATCAAAAAATTCCCCTAATTTCTAAGGCTTGGTGACCTATCATAGGGTATGATTGACAATTTTAGGCTCACTTATAAAATAAACTCTCCAACAATATATGAATATAATAAAAGGCTTATATTGGAGGGTGTGAGCAATTCTCAAGAGAAATGTAGATCTTGTAAGCTCAAGAGTGTGTAAAGAAAATGAATGCTTATGACCAATACAATGTATAAAAAGCTTGCAATTAATGATTAGTTGAGAGCACAATGAATGAAGGAGTATATATAGCCTTCAAGTACTCAATTATGGCTTAAAAATCACTTTTGGATCAAAACAACGGCTATAAATGGAGCTCTAATGGTTAGAAAACTAGCAGTAATAGACTTGTCGGTAGGCCGAGTAGGCTAAAATTTGAAATTTGTTAAAATAGGCTCCAAACATTCATCTAACCAGTAGGCCAATCGAGGCCATCGACCAGCCGGTCTCGTGAGACTGGTAAGCCACCCAAAGCAAGATATAAATCTTGCTTCTAAAACATTCCACCTGCAGGCCAAAGCAGGACTTCTGGCAGGCCGGTTCTCTTAAGTCTGCAAGCTAACAAAAGGCTAGGAATTCTAGCTTTCTATCTTTTGTTACTGACTGGCCACTTGTAATGGTTTGCAGGCCTATCATGCAAAACATGGCCTCCCAATACTTGTTTCTAAAATGCATTTTTCATGAAGGTTTATTGGAGTAAATTGTGTGCACTTTAAGTGTGATCTTAAGTCTACATTTTAGATACAAAGTCCAAGAATAAAAACATTTTGTAGATCAAAAACGTATTTAAACGATTATGCAAATTTTAAAAACTATTTTGAATGCTAGTGTTTGTGAGATTTGAGCTTGTATAAACTAAATAATTCAAGATTGTTGCTCACTTACATAAGAGGCTTAAAAAAATAATGTAAGTGATCTTCAAGCCTTCATGGGTGCTTCTAAAGCTCGATCGTTCTTGAGATTTTGAATTTGCTTTTTGCTTCATGTGATTTGCTTGAATTTAAGTTTAGCAAAAGCTCAAGAATATTATTTGCCATTTTGCATATAACAAAAATTGATTTGTTATCATCAAAACTAATTCAAAATTATTTTTTGAAACCTTGGGGCCAACATTTTATAGTGTCAATAATACTTATTTACATAATAAATTTATGATCCACAAAATGTATTTACCTTCTTTTTGCAACGTATATATTTCTTATTTACATAGTAAGTAAGTTTTTTACATTGTAAATCTAACATTTATTAGAAATATTTTCAAAATCTATATTTACTTCAACAAGTTTTAAAATCTGACATTTTTCTCATTCTCCCTACTTTAAATTATCATAATTGGTGTTTTAGGGCCTGTTTGTTTGGCATACTGGGCTAATTCGTTGGACTCTTAGTCCATTTAATCATGTGGATCTCTGTTTGGCATTCCCCAAAATCCAAATCAAACGAATCCTTTTGAATGCTTCAAATCCCCATTTTCAGCCCCCACCACCCACAAAATGCAAATCAATTTACTACAGTAAAATTCCAAATTCTCTCCTAAATTTATGGGAAAAAAATCAAACTTCTTCATTTGATATCCAATTGAAATGATTATTTCTTCATTACGTTTCTAATGAAGAGAGGAATAAATCGAGATCCATATTGTATATTTTTTAATATTATGAACATTAAGATTTTGTTAAATTTGTTAATAAATCAAAAACTTTTTCCATTATCTATCCAAACATAAATTTTAATTTTATTTCTTATTCAGATTAACACTTTAAATGCACGTCCAAATGTAAATTTGGATAGCAATTCAAATCATACAATTCAAATCAATATAATTCAAATTCATTTACTAAATAGACCCTTAGTATTAACTTTGATAAATTATTTAAAGTAAGCCACCATGTCGCTAATCCTGGTTTTAGGGTGTGACACTTATGAAGAAGCTTTAGTAGTTCCCTTTTTTTTATTTTTTTTCTATATGTAAATGTGTTTTTGGATGAGCGAGATTGTGATACATTAATATACTAATATATTGTGTTTTTTCAAAGGTTTTTAGTGTAGTATATCACCAATACACTTAAGTTTATCAGTGATTGACTTAGGCTTGATTTTGTTCTTGTGTTTTTTTGAAAGTGGTAAATTTCAAACTTTCTTTCAAAAGTAAAAAGTTGAAAACAAGACCACAAAAGTGGTATTTGTTAAATTAACCATAAATAAATATTTTTTTTTGGAAGAGGTATATTTCATGTTGGAAAATAGTACGTAACGGAATTTTAAAAATTTTAAATCAGAGTATTTACCAAAACATAAGTTTGGCATGCTAAATACCTGAATTAATAATAGATCTTACTAACCTCTTTTGTATACCAAAAGTAGTAGGAATGGGTGAAGATAAGGATGTTCCAAAAAAGCCTCAAACAACTGGTTTTATTTACTATTCTCTATCCACGATTGAAGTGCAAGTGGCTATATGTCGTACAGCTTTTTCTCCAGTAACTCTCCTTCTAACCACTTAAGAAAACTTAGAGCTAAGGTTCTTGATATTGAACAATAGCTTTCAAAAGTTTCAGAGTTTCTCTCACTATAGTATTCACTCTATACTTCTCAAGTGATCAAAATAACAAAGAAAACTTACCCCTATTTATAGTGGTCGAATTTAGGATCAAACCTTATTAGATTAGGCCTTAAAATTCAAGTCTGGATCAACTTTTGATGAAAAACATATCAAAAATGCGTATACCGATTTTTGCATGTTTCGCAAGCCGATTTGAGAGATCGGCTAGTCGAACTTACTCTATCGGCCTACTGAAGTTTTCCACCGGCTTGCCGACTATGTGATAATTTAGAATCCTTAAAAGATCTTATTCTCACTAAGGAATCTTAGATAGAGCCTTAGTTTTAATTCAAATAATCTAATAGAGAAGTTATCTGATTAAAACAGTCATAAACTGATAATCCTATAGTAAAAAAAAATTATCCAAATAATTCAACATGTTTATCTTGAATTAATTCATAAAATTAATTCAATCGATAAACTAACATGAATTATTAAATCCAGTATTATTAAATTTCAACCAATCTAAAAATTTAACAAAAGTCACCAATATGTAGAAAAAACATGCTGTATAGTGACAAGATTTATTATGAGCTTGCAAAGGAGACCCGATAGACATATATAGATCAAGCTCTTATAATTATTGTCACCTATAACAATGCACCAATATTTTTACTCATGGAGTCCCATTTTGATGACTAAGACAAGCCATCTTCTGTTAGGAATGTAGACAACATAATAGCGCTCAACTGTATTCCCTTGATTGTAGATCTTATGATTTAAACCATCACCTTTAAGATTTATGTCTTCCATGTAATCTATCCATCATATGCATGATTCTTAAAGGTTTAGACCAATAGTCTTAGACTTTTGTTTACTTATCATACATTCAATAAAAATGATCATAAAGAGGACAACATTTGGTATATGAATAATAAATATACTCTTTAATGATAAAATGTCTCTAAAAACTTATTATAACATTTTACTCCTTAGGGCACAATGTCTAACAATCTCTCACTTATACTAAGTAAGTAAATATGACATATTTTGCATCCCCTTAAACTCTACATGCTTCGTGAAAATTCTCGTAGTTAGTATCTTTGTGAAATAATTAGCTATATTGTCCTCAGATACGATCTTATATACTACAACATACCCAGTCTCAACAAAGTCCTTTATTACATGATACTTCCGATAAATATGCTTACTCTTCTTGTGAAATCTTGATTCCTTAGCATTAATTATCACTGTAGTATTATCACAATACAGCAATACCTCCTTATCTATACCAAGAACTACCTCAAGATCCCTAAAGAACTTAGGAAGCTACATTGTTTCTTTTGAAGCATCACTAGTTGCCACATACTTAGCCTCCATTGTTAAATCCAAAGATCAATCTTGCTTGACACTTCTCCAAATAATGGCGCCTCTTTCTAGAGTAAACATAGAACCAGAAATTGATATTCTTGAATCCAAACAAGATTGAAAATCTGAATTAGTGTATCCAAGAGATGTTAGATCTTGACCTGAATATTCTAGCATATAACCTATAGTTCTTCTCAGGTACTTGAAAATATGCTTGACCGCAACCCAGTGGTTTGATCCTAGATTAGACTGAAATTGACTTACTATCCTAACCGCATAACAAATGTTCATATGTGTGCAAAGCATCGCATACATCAGACTACCTACTGCCGAAGCATAAGACACATTCTTTATGTATTCTCTTTCTTCATTAGACTTTAGAAAGCCTTTCCTAGAAAGAGTACTTCCATACTTAGGTGGTTGCCCACCTTTCTTGGAATTTTACATTGCATACTTCTTAAGAATTTTATCTATGTATGCCGCTTAGGATAAAGTTATCATTTTATTCTTCCTATTAGAAAGACTTGGATACCCAAAACATAATTAGCTTCACCCAAGTCATTCATGTCAAACTACTTGGTTAACCATAATTTGACCGATGATAATGTTCCAAGTCATTCCCAATTAGCATAATGTCATTTACATAGAACAACATAAAATCCACATTCCTATCCTTAATGCACATGGTTCGTCCACGTTTTGTTTGAACCCGTAAGTCTTGATCACTTAATCAAATCTTGTGTTCTAAAAATGGGAATCCTACTTAAGTCTATAAATTGACTTTAGCAGCTTACAAACTTTGCTCTCTTGACCCTTAGCCTTGAACTCATCTAGCTATACCATACATATAGACTCATCAAGATAACCATTCAGAAAAGCCGCCTTGACATCTATTTGTCAAATCTTGTAGTCGAGAGCGACAGCTTTGGATAAGAGAATGCGGATGGACTTAAACATGGCTACAAATGAAAAGGTTTCTTCGTAATCAATTCCTTCCTTTTGCGTGTATCCATTTGCTACCAGTCTAGCCTTATAGGTTTTGACTTTCCCATCTGTTCATCTCTTTCTCTTGTAGATCTACTTACACCCTATGGATTTTACCCCTTTGGGAAGATCCACAAGGTCCCATACTTAATTAGTCTTTATAGACTTCATCTCAATGTTTATAGCTTCTATCCATAGCTTTGAATCAACATCTTCCATAGCCTCTATGTAAGTATAAGGATCCTTATCATATTCAACTGGCTTAGCCAAGTAGGCATCACTATTAAACATATACCTCTCGGGTTGATGCCCGATCCTCCCATTATGCCGTAGCACCTTAGATTGCTGTTTGGTTGGTTTTTCTACTTTGATTAGATTAGTTTCAACCGGAACCTCCGAAGAGGTCGAATCACTCGTCAACTCCTCAAGTACCAATTTTCTCCAAGGCTTAAAGTCGTTCATGTAGCTTTCCTCAAGGAATGTTTCGTTTGTTGAAACCATGACTTTAGTTTCTTTCGGATTATAGAATTAACCCCCTTCAATCCCTTTTGAATATCCTACAAACACGTCAACTTCCTAACATGCTTTCAACTTATTCGCTTCCTTGTACAAGACATGAGCTAAACATCCCCATATGCGAATATGGTTTAAGAATGTCTTCTTACCCATCCACAACTCATGAGGAGTATTAGGAACTGATTTTGAAGGCATGTTCAAAAGATAACATCCTATTTGTAGTACATATCCTTAAAAGGATAAAGGTAATGTCGAATAACTTATCATGGACCTAACCATATCTAACAAAGTCCTATTCCTTCTCTCAGCTATGCCATTCTATTGCGAGTGCCCAGCGTAGTCAATGAGATAAGATCCCATTCTTTAATAAGTTTCCCGAGAACTCATCGAAGAGGTATTCTCCACCTCGATTGGATTGAAGTGCATTTATAGGTTTACTTAATTGCTTTTTTGCTATAGCTCAAAACTCCTTAAACTTGTCAAAAGTTTTGCTTATATGATGCATTAGGTCGTCATACCCATATCTTGAGTAATCAACAATAAAAGTGATGAAGTACTCTTACCCTCCACATGTCCTGATGCTCGTGAGACCACAAACATTACTATGCATAAGTTGTAGAACCACTTCGGCCCTATTGCCCTTAGACCTAAATGGTCTTTTGGTCATTTTGTCCTCGAAACAAGATTCACATCGTGGTATAGATTTCACCTCTAAGTGACTTAAAGGTCTATCCCTTACTTACCTTTAAATCGTATTTAGGCGAATATGACCTAATCGCAAACGCTAAAGAAAAGTCTTACTAGAGTGAGAAGTTTTACGTCTTTTAGAGTTATTATTAACCTCAGTGTTCAATAGTGAGTCTATCTTAGGTTAGATAAAATATAGATAGTTTTGCATTCATCTATCACAAAATAAAAGATTTGTTTTTACGAATTATTATTAAAAGATACTGAATAGGAGTCTTTAAATAAACAAGCTACAGATATTAAATTCCTTTTAAATTTAGGAACGTAAAAACAATTTTTCAAAACTATAACCCTATAATTGTAAAAATAAAGATGGACGTCTCCCACTGCTTCAACCAACATTAAGGATCCATCATCTATCTATAATGTGAAGCCTTCATGCAGCAAACTTCTCATTTCTTTGAACCCTTATAGAGAAACACATATATGATTACTCACACCAGAATCTATGACCCAAGTGTCACTTGATTCTTAAACTAAATAAGTCTTAATTACCAGAAGTTCACACTTACCTCGTCGAGAAAGGAAGTCATTGCAACTCTTCTTTATGTGCCCAACTCTCCTAGAGAAAAAAACACTTGAACTTCTTTGGGTTCTTCTTTTTCTTCTTCTTACACTTGCTTTTTGCTTGGACAGAAGACTTCCTGTTCTTAGCCCTTTGCTTCTTTCCATTTCTTGGGTTAGGATTGGAACCAGATGTAGCCACTAAGTTAGCCTTACCATCAGCAGGAGTTATCCTGATCAGATTTTTGAACTCTTGTAACTGCTTCATTAGCTTAGTCAAGGTCTCATCCTGTCTATTGCTTAAATTATATGAAGATATAAATGGGATGAACTCCTTAGATAGAGTCTTAAAGACCATAGCCACTTAGGCGTGTACAACGATAAATCATGCTAAAACAAATTATTCCTTCAAAGATCTAACTTAGTACATAATAAAATCCCTTCCTATGGGTTGGAACCACCATGTGCTACCTATGGGCCAACGATGGAGGCTTTAGATCCTCTCTTCAAAAACCTTTCCCACTCAATATTTTAAAAGTTAAGGTTTTAAAATAAGCTTGAATGATTTTTAATAAGCAACACTCCTTATTTTACATGGCATGTTATCCACATAGATGATAAATCATATAACTATACAGACAGGTAAAGCAACATGCAAAGCTGTAAGTAAAATAATAAATAGCCATAATATCATGGTTCTATCCTAGAGAAAAGAAAATAAAGTTTACAAAAGATCAATCGAAACATATAATCGATTCTTCATATTGTTTCTTATTGTTGTATCTTTCTTCATATAGTATCCGTCTTCTATTCATCAATCTCACATAGATCAAAAAGTTATTTTTCTGGTC
>CAMOHE010048458.1:0-22443 GCA_946598075.1 Artocarpus hirsutus
GCTTATTTAAGTTTTTCATCATGTTGCAGATAAGGGTAAGAAAGTGATGGAATAGGCGGAGGACACTGACAAGCGTGTGAGCTAAGGAGGATGATTTGCAAATGGAAGAACGCTAAGGAAAGAGAATTTTAAAGAAACATTTTATGATTTTTCGATTTGAGTATGTTTATATTTTAAGGATATATAATTTTATAAATTTTGTGAATGATTGTTTAATGTATTTTTACTAATTTTCTTCCACATTTGAAGTTTTAAAACTTGTTTTAAAAAGAATTTTTTTTATAAATTTGGCCTGCCGACCATATTGGTCGGACTGTCGAAGTTTTCCAATCGGCCTGCCGGTTGCCAAGCATCGGCCTGCCGATCTTGTATTTTTGAAATCCCCATTCTGCTAGGCCTCGGACAGCCTGTCGATGGGTGATCTTCGGCCTGTCGGTTGAGTTCGGCCTGCCGAAGGTAAAAGTTTGGCCTGCCGGCCGAGACGTGTTCAAAGAAATTTTATCTTTTGTTTTTAAAAAGCCATTTGATTTTAAATAATATTAGCAAACTATTTATACAATGTCTATGGAAAAGCAAATTGTTTTAATTAAGAAAGATTATAATTTCTCATAAATTGTATTTTTGTATAAAAAAAAAAATGTGCATATTAAGATCCTAGGAATGCTTTTCCAAATTATGATTTCAAATGTAAGTTATTAATTTCAATAGTTTGCTTCAATTAATGTTTTAACGAATGAATGTAACGACATCTGTGACGTCCGGAAGGGGGGCGTTACACTATGACTGAGTAAAATGTAGAACCCAAGCAACAGAAGCCTATGACCGAAAAAAAGGCAAAGCCTGAGTGGGAAAAGTTTATGACGGAGTAAAAGGCAGAGTTATTAGTGATGTGTCCTAGGCCAATTGTATAATGACTACATTTTTACTTCGTTACATTTGCATTTTATTAATAACGAGGCATTTTTACTATTGTTTTTTATTCTAATTCCATGAATAGTTAATTCTGCCCAAGGTTATCAAGTATGTCACTTGGTAGTCAAACTCTTAGGTAAAAATTGAATTCTATTCTTAATTATCCCAAGTCGATTATTATTATTGGGATAATAATGAATGAAGACTAGTATGAAGTCTGACTGATGATTATGTTTCACTAATCATACGTATGAGATAGTAAGTCAACTCATAAATACATATTTGAGAAATGATGTATTAGATCAACCCGTTATGAGAATGCTGTATGGATAATTGTCATGAGTGATTATCATCACAATAGTATTATCCTAGTCCTTTAACCTGAAATCACCATTGTTTCTTGCATGACAAGTTCTATATTTTGACAAATTCTAATATTATCTTTAACAAGATAATGGAATGGATTGTTGTTGGATATAGAGTGAATCATGTGAGGAATGTGAGTGATTAAGAAGGAATTTGTTTCTCATTTATTATGAGAAAGATATCTATGGGCCTCTCGATAAGTTAGACTGAAGAAAAATGTATGGCTATATTGGAATGAATTGAGAAGGGTTATCAATATCAGTCTACTTAAGATCGAAAAATAATATGATTGAATAGTATAAGGATGACATAAACCATGCCTTATGTTCAATCAAGGTATCTAGTGACAGAAGGACTTTAATACTTATTGTATATTAGGTAATATCAGATTATTAACATTCGCATAACTTAGGTAATCATAATGTCTTGCTAGAGGTCGCTTATGATTTGTGGACTAGAAATAGAATTTCAAGCCCACTACCAACATTATGTGAACCTATAGGGTTGCACACTTAGAACAGACCAAAAATAAATTTTGGGTTTACTTTGTCTAGGTTTAATGAACATGATAATGTCTAGATTCGATGTACTAGAAATGTCTAGGTTCATTAAATATGACATCGTCTAGATTCTATGAATCATATTTGAATTATAGTTTACCCTAGTTAAAATCTGACTCTTTCTCGAAGTCAATATATATATATATATATATATCTGTTTTAGGGTTTCTAGCCAAATTAGAAGAAAAAAGGCATTCTCTTATTCAAAAAGGCAAAAACATTTAAAACCCTAAAATTAGAGAGAGTCATTTAACGCAAGGAGGGGGTGCTAGCACACCAATTCGGCTTTTGAGAGAGTCTGTTTGTGTGGATACCTGTAGAGGGCGTTGCTCTAAGTAACAATATCTGAATCCGATTCCAAATATAAAAAGCTTGAGTTAGGGTGTCACTAGAGTAAACCCGCTCTTTTCCTTCCAGCATTTATGAACTATCAATTGGCACATTTGTTGTTAAATGCCGTAGAAGGTTGAGATGCCTTTTTGACAATTAATAAATGGGTGAAACTTTGTTTTATTGAAGCTATAATGATGTAAATAAAAATTTTTCTTTTACTAAAAAATAATAGTAAAACTAATTATTGAATATCGAAATAAATAAAATAATTTGTGACGCTGAAAATACAATTAATCAATTTTAAACTTGATGACTTAGAAGAAAAAGCAAATTAAGTGAATCATTAACCAATGATTGATTTTGCAGTGAGGCTCTTACATATGATAATGTGTGGGACAAAGAATGAGTATCAAGTTCCAAACCTATAACTCAAGGATAAACAAAGTATAAATTAAATATATATGGGCAGTTCCACGGTTTGTCATGCTATTTTTCGGGAATAAAAACCTCACCTTCTTTGGGACCGTCGAAATTAATCTCAACTGATGATATTTATTGGGGGGTATATAGAATGAATATTGGATAACCGACGTTAGTTGTTCAGCCCTAACTCAAGTGGGATTCAACTCTGGTCTTAAATCTATACCTTAGTGATTTTTGAAGGATAAATTGCACTCATATACTTTGTGTTTTTTACATGTTGCATTCTAAACTTTCAATTTTAATATTATGACCTTAAATTTTACCATGCTTGGCAATGCAGTCCGTGACGGAAGTCAATTAATAAGCGATAATTAAGGATTGAAATTCTAAATTTTAAAAAGTTTATGATTCTACTTGCAAACAAACATAAAGTTTAGAAGCCACTTGTGTAAAAATCGTCGGTAACTTTCATCTATAATTGATATCTATTAGTTGTTGGATCACAATTGTAACGAATTTTAAAATTTAAGATACTGTTTACTAAAATTAAAAATTCAGAAAACACTGATACAATCAGCCGTTTTTCTATTAAACCGTATATACTCTAAAGTAATTGGGCGGCAAGAAGAAGACATGGCCAGAGTAAAGTTGGCCCCAAGTTGCCCAACATAACCGCGGCCAGCTAGATTGGAAATTGCTCTCATCATGATTATAACAATGTTGCCCTTGTAATGAATCGATTTTTGTAATAATATCCTTGTTGCAAGGTAACACTCCATGTTGTCTTCAACTGCAACTTGATTACATCACGAGGTGCCCTCCAGAAAAATAATTTATTTGATTGCCATTTTTATGCATTTCCCCTCTTTTCATAGCCTTTAAACAACCTTGAAAATGGAAAGAAAAAGAGTCAGCTGGTGATAAAATTTGCCAATATATATTTTAATAGAGTCTCCAAATAAAACTTCTTTTACTTAGCACGCAACCTCCAAAAATATTTCATCGGCACCTACATATGCACTTGTAAATAAAAATTATGCTTCCTCTACACATCTTGAGCATCCAATTTCTAGTTTGGTGTTAAGAATTTTAGGGTTTTTAGAGCCCTACACGTGTAATATTTACATGCGTGTTTTGGATTGACTTCATGGGATCAAAGAGATTTAAATTTGAAGATTATGTGATTTGAATTCAAATTTGAGTCATAGATTTTCTTGTTCATTTAAATTTAAAGTGGTTAAGTTAATTTGGACCTGTGTCTATATTAATTTGATAAATTAAGTTAACAATATTTGTGAGTTCTATAGGGATTTTTTTAAGATAAACTCAAAATTCATTTGAGTTTTAAAATTTAGAGCTAACAGATTTCGTATTCAGTTTCTTAATTTGAAATACAGTTTTTCGGTAGTGCGTATAAACAGCCCGTGAAGATTGCTGACATGGCTACACCCGCAAAGATCTCATATCGTTAACATAGCTATTTCCAGAACTACAGTTCAGTGAAAGTCAAGATTATCCTTAGCAATTGAGTTCTATCATTTTGTTGAATCAGTTAGGACTCGACCCTAGGGTTTAGAGGATGTACTCAGACATTTCCCATATTAGGCTTCGCTTATTTAAGAGAGTCAAATTGTGACTTCCGAGATAGAGCTTCAAAGTGAGAGAAAAACTCTAGTGATAAACCAAGTGTTTTTAGACTCTATTATATTGTTCTCAACCCCGTGTTGCCTTAGTGCATTTGTACCAATCCAGAAGAACCGAGGACGAGGTGTTCGTGGATTGAAGGCTTGTAGCACATTAGTTGGACAAAAGCCGAGCAAATACACCTTAAAGTAGGATGAGGAGTCTGAAGGAGTGCAAGCTGCAGAAGGAGTACCACGGATTTCAAGCTGGTGCAGATTCTAGGCTTTCTTATAATTCTATATATTGTAATTATAATTCGATATAGTGGATTCTTCTTATTCTTAGTGCGAAGTAGCAGCCGTGGTTATTTCCCTCAAGGTTTTTTGGCCATGCTAAAGAGCCAATATCATTGTATTCATTATTTTTTATTTCCGCAATTCACATTTACATAGTTTTAGATTTGGTTTTTGTTTAAGGCGTATTTAACGTGTTCTGTGTGCATAGATTACTGTTTGTTCTGTCTATCAGACCTTAGAAGAATAATCATTTTTTATATGTGATACGCACCTAATAACAAATTAAACCTTGCATCTAATCACGAGGATTTTTTTTTTCCCTAAATATATAGTAATTAAAAATAAGTTATTAATGTCCCATGGCGCCTGTGAATTCTTTACAAGTATGCAACAAATCTATAAAATGGATTGACTTGTGTCATTAGAAAACGAGAACGCCATGCCTTATCATATCAGTATATTCAAACTACTAAATATACCTGTGAAACACTGAATGATCACTGCTGTACCAACCACAGTTACCAAGTGGCATTCACCGTAGGACCAGCCGACAACCACTGGTAATCGCTGGGTTATCGGATGGTAACCTTGCGGTATCTGTTACATTTTCTCACCGTGATAGTTAAAAAACTCATGGAAATTCATCAAAGATCGTAAAGATGTTTATATAAAAAGAGAACAAATAAGAAATTAGAAAAACAAAAATCTAATTAAATCTAATTTTGTCATCACTTTTTTCACAGGAAGATTGTAGCTTCAGTGCAGCACCCTCAGAATAGCTCTATCCTGAGGAGCTCATTTTCTAAATAAGTTATGAAATGCAGAGAAGGGAGATTTCCATTGGAAAGGTGTTTGTGACAACTCCCACAAAGAAACTAGGGAGATCAGATGTGACATTAAAGCTGAGTCCCCTCCGCCATTCTAACTGAGCTCGTTGAATATACGCAACTTTCTCCTCCACTTTCAAAAGCTTTGCCGACCTCAGATAAAATCTCTACTCTTTGTGAGATCTATACCACATGATCCTAATCTCACTCCAGGGAGACATCGTGTTGGTAGAGCAAACCACATGAGCATACGGGATGTAGGCGAGAGCTATGTGTTTGTGGCTTTGCCAGCTTGGCGAGAAAGAATGGAGAAAGATAAACAAGCAGAAAAACCCTGAAAATTCTTGGGCATTTTAGTCATCATCTTATTTAGCTTTAAGCACCAATTTTTCCAACAGCTAATTCCATTTAAAAAAAAAAAAAGAACAATATTCAAATACTTATAACGTGAGACTAACCACTAGTTAAGCCATGTACGAATAGGTATTTTTCTTAAACAAGTATAAGAAAATAGATATTAAATATATATTCTTTAAAAACAATTAAATATCAATCATCTGTCTAACGGCTAGTTGAGCCATGCATTCGACAACGAAAGAAATTCAATCAATACTAATACGCTAAAAATGAACGTCTAACGGCTAGTTTAGTGTATTGCTCTATAATGCTCTATAAAAAGACCAACGCAACCTTAGAATCCTCAAAGGTAGTTTAGCAGGACAACTTCATGGAGATGGAATAAGAGAGGCTATATTGCCTTCATGAAGGAACTGAAATCTGCTTAAGAAATATAAGGAAGAAACTTAACTAATGAAGAATGGGGAGGGAATGCAATGTAAACGAAATTTGGCAAGACAACAATAATAAGGGGCGATTGCCGGGTTCTTTTATCTCTCATCCTTGCCCCATTAAGCACACGAGTCTTTAATCTGCTTCTTCAGCAAATTTGAGTTTTTTCGTGAATACAATAACGCCTTGCTTGTTCCATCTCTAAACTCTCAAGTCTTCCCTTTAATCATCATAGATAAAAACCACATTGCTATGATCAGATAATTTCTTCGTCTTTGATGATAAACATTGGTGATCAGAAGAATCATGATCAATATAATTCGCAACCATCCAAGTGATTTCCACGGCGTCAATAAGTAGAACACATACAGATGCATAAATTCTCTAATCATCATGTCCATTGTCAATAGTCCAATGCTTGTCAGATTTGAGCTTTGATGGAGGGCGTTGATGCGAATCACCTTCGCCGAACTGGAGAGAATGGCTTGGATGATCATCTACGATGTGACCGCAATTCAGAGCACTCTCAAGAGTCCCAAGTGATCAAAATTGTTGGCAGTCTAAGGCGATCTTCGGAGGACGTGGCCAAGTTTTGATAGTGTTGCATGAGCCAGTGGTTCAACTATTGAACGTATTTTTTGGCAAAATTGTGGTTCGGGGTTTTGTAATGGTATCCTAGCATTGTAATGCCGTCATTTGTTTAGCTCCGTGCGTCCTTTTGTTAATAAAAGTACTAGAAATAGAGATGTGCCACCCGCATAGCAAAAGTTTCAATAATTTCTACCAAACAAATTGAAATATTTTCAAATGAAAGGGGAAAAAGTAAAAACAAAAATTAACATACCTTGTTCAAGAACAATATTAAGAAATCAATTAATCCCATTTCATGTAACTAATTAGTCTATGTTTTTAGGAAAACGAGAGAAATAGCAAATTTTGAAACTTTTTGAAGTAATTAGTGGGTTTTGAAAATATTTATAGTAAATAGTATATCAATGATTTAAGTAATTTATTACTACATAAATAATTCTTATTTATATAGTAAATAAGGGGGAGAAAAGAAATTATTTACACCTTTAATATATTTACTGTGCGAATAAGAATTATCTATACAAGAAATAAGAGGGTAAATAAATAATTTACACTATAAATCTACTATTTACTATAAATATTTTCAAAACTTACTAGTTGCTTGCATTAGTTTTGAAAAAGTTATATTTACCACAATTTATATTTGTCCCTATTGTAGTATTTGGCACAATAAAAGAAATTTGTCATAACAAAGTTTCCATTAGAAAAATGAGATTATTCATATTGAAAAAAAAAAAAAGCCAAAAAGGAAAAAAGAAAAGAAAACGGTAACTGAGTTTTCACCTGCTCCACTCTCATTTGAGTCCTCATAGTGACCAAACTTGAGAACAACCCTAACTTATGCATAACCTATGCCGTAAAACCTTGATTTTATTTGATAGAAATTTCAAATTTTAGGCCATTTTGAGCTTTTACAATGATTTGTAGGAAAGAAAACACTAAACAAATGGGAAAAATGACTTAAAAATACTCCCCAAAATCATATTTTTTCCACACACACCCTCTCTCTCTCTCTCTCTCTCTCGCTCTCTCTCTCCTCTCTTTTACGCAAACAACATCCTTCCACTACCCCTCCTTGCCAGCCAACCTCTAGCTGCCGCCACCCTGCACGGTTTGGTTGATCGTGATAACCACCTCCTGAACTTCCAAGCACCGAAGCAATGCCAACTCACTCGTTCGCCATGGAAAACCACAAGAAGTTTGACATTTTCAACCCTCCCATACATGATTTCGGTTGTCGTCAACTCTTTCTTCTCCGACCAATTTTGTCATTGTGTTTCCTTCATCTAGAGGAGGAAGAACCACCCTTCACTAGTCTGATCATTGCTGGATTTCTTTAGGCCCATGATGCCTCCCCCTTTTTTATGGTTTTTGTTAATTTTTTGACGAACAGAGCATTATTTGGAGGAGCAACCACAGAAAATATGCTCCTATCGTCGAGAGCTTTGTTTTGGTACCCTCCTCAACTGCCACTGCGTCATTGATGCAGGTCAACTCCTAGTCAACAACGGTCAAATGGTTGACTGTCCACCCAATTCTAAAAATGCTTCATACCTACCTATTTCTAACACTTCTGACGTGTTTACGACGTTAAAATTCTGAGATGAAATTCATAAAGGTGAGTGCAACAAGTAAAGTTTCCAATTTCGAGCTTAACTATTTCAATTTTGTGCACTGGAGTATTTTCACACCTAATCAGACTTTTTGGTTTGAAATTTCGACTACCCAAAATTTTTAAATTATTAATTGAGTAAATTTTTGAAAAACTTTTTATACTACTTGATTATGTTGATCATGGAAATTGAATTGGACAGTTAGAATATTTGATTGAATTGATATTGTTGATTTATTGATTATGTCTTCTTTATTTGATTTATTATTGATATACATATTATGGGTGGTATGTCTTGCAGTTATGGCGTGCCAAAAAATTATTCTGTGAACTATTTCTTTGCAAATTTATATGTTTGGTTTTTGTCCAAATATAGTCATTATATGCTGCCGGTTTTTTGTTAAGGCTAATCTAACTAGCATTGTAGTGATTTTGAGAGTTTAAGAGTGACTTAAACTATTCCTTGTTCCGTAAAATGTTATGTTTTAGCACGGCACTATTGAATTAAACTTTAGTGATTTGGAAAATTCTTCGAGGACTGTTATATTTACATTACTCATGAGTGCTCATTTGGGGCACAATACACATGGGTGCTCATTTAGAGCACAACAAACATCTCTAAGCCCTTTGCTGGTGGGTGGATTACATGGGAGATTCCAGGCTTAAATCCTAGAAACAACCAACATTATATATATATATATATATATATATCATAAGAAAAATGTCATAAATTTTTTGCCATGATCAAAGGGGTTCTGTTGTAATAGTTGTCCAAACATATTTTCTCCTTCCGCATATAGTCTTTTGCTAAAAATAAAAAGTTTAAAATTAAAAATTTCAACAAAACATTTTATTTTTTTAGGAATATTTATATTTTTTAGTATATATATTAGTAAATATATATTTTTATCTTTTACCTTTTACGTAGTTGAACACGCATATAATACAAACATTATAAGCATTATTAAATCTGACAATTTATTTGGCTAACACTCATTTGCACAAATCATAATTTGCAATGAAATAGACAATATATATATACTCTCATATATATGTATATATATTCATATAAATTTTGACTTTACAATCTGTGGAAAATCACAATAATGGAACAGACAAATTCACATCCTTTTTCATCCCTACAACTAATGCTAGGCATTTTTTTTCCTACTTGCCTTTCTTGAACGGCTATTTCTCTTAGCATTAAACATATAATATATTTGGCACGTTTTACACCACATACACTATTTGATAAAGCCGTCAGCCACGATGATGGCGATGAGCACACAGTTTATTTTTCTGTAGATGAGCCTGCTAGTTGATCTCTTGCCGTCGCCGAGGACGTTGCCTGAGATGGTGGTGTGATTGGTGTGGGCTTTGTTGGCCAGGCAGAAGGTAGAAATGATGAAAATGACGAAATGATGAAGATTGGAAATGGAATATTGAAATAAGAAAAGGCGAAATGGTGAAGATGACAAAGGTTAAATAGAAGAAGAAATAAGCAAAGGGATAGAAATGGAGATCTTGTGAAGAAATAAGCAAAGGAATAGAAATGGAGATCTTGTGAGATGGATCGTTTGGTATTTAACTTAGCCGATGTTGAAATAGCTAGATGGGGGAAGGATGACCTCTAGAATAAGATAATTGGTGGATCCTACCAAGAATATGCATATATATATATATATATGTGTATATATATATATATATATATATATGGTCAAATGACATTCTGCAAGAAAACTAATCATAAATAGGATATTTGGCAAGTGTGATTAGAACAATTTTTATGGTTCAAAACACTGTAGCACGTAAGAACTTCACACTGTAGTAAGTTTTTGTTTTTTACTCTAACATGTGAAAGTTTTACAATATTTAGTAGCTATTTTTATGGTTCTAATCTTGATTGTCAAAAAGATTTGTAGAGGAAAAAGAGCTAGCAAACAAGAGAATTGAAAGGGAGGAGAAAAGACAATTGTTGAACTATGGCTCAGGGCTTGGCCTTCTATGGAGCACTCTACTAAACTAGCCGTTAGATGGTCATTACGATATTAACATTTTCTTTCTAGCCATTCGACAGTAAAATTTATCAATTGGTCGTTAGACAATGAAATTTGCAAACTAGCCCTTAAGTGTTCATTAATGTTTCATTATTTATTATTTATTTTAATTTTTGAATGTAAGGCTGAACAAACCATTAGACAGAGTCCAATTTTAGTTTCCGAACTCATATCTTACTAACCACATCATATAAAACTTTAAAGAGGCATGAGTCATAAAAGTTACAAGCTTTCAGTAAAGAGATTTAGTCTCCTAATTAATCCATATAGTACCTATACCGGAGGTGAGATAGAGGGAGAGGTAACCTTCGTGTGCATTGCATACAACATTCTGTGAGGCCCCATAGGGTGGGGGGTTACATTTCCCTCCAATGCATAAATTCCACTAACATTTCACTAATAGGAAATATCTAATTATCTTGTTACAAACTACTACAATTAAAAAATTACATAGGTGACCTGTGAACCTTTCAAATGAACCCAGTAATCCGTTTGGTTCATAAATTTGAATAAAGAATTTGAATGAAAATTTAAATTTTTGTGAGAGAAAATACTGTAGCAAAATGATTCAAGTTATGATTTAAATCACGAACCAAACGGGCATAAAATAGATTCAAATTTTAAGTTAATTTGATAATAATTGCTTTAATATAAACTAGGACACAAAAATTTAAAAAAAAAATTGAGTCTAGAAAGAGTGTTTGACTGTTTTTTTTTTCAACTAATAACTGAACCTCCATAAATACTATTTAGTTATTTATTCTTGAAACTCCGGAAACTAATTTCGTGACCTTGGGAACTGAAATGAGGTGAGCTCTACGTATGTAGAGATATGGTTTGAGCGGAGAGGTCTACTGAAAATTGCTACATTGCTAGTTTGTGGACGTTTTTGTTGCGTCATCCAATGAGAAGCACGTTGTATCCCTTCTCCGAGGACGAGTACAGGACTGGATTCTTGAAGCGCAATGGGAGCTCAAGCAAGGCTTTTTCTTTGACTTAGCTATGTAGCTAATTATCACGTCTTGCCGAACCTTCTCCTATAAGGGGCATTTATGTTTCTCTCTCTCTCTCTCTCTCTCTTCAAAATTAAAGTAGGACTAAGAGGCAAATTACTAAATGGAACAACACAGATTTTTCACTTTTAAGAAAGATATTAACTTATAGCTGGTTTGGGAAATAAATTTGAACAAAAAAAAAAAAAAAAAGATTCGTATCATAGCAATTTAAATTATGTGTGGCAAAACACTCTTAAATTTTTTCTTAAAACTTATTTTTTAAACACCCTTTATATACATTTTCACTAAACAAAATTTTATTTATTTTTATTTTTAAGATAAACATAATTTTAGTTATTGCCCATGCTGTTTAAATTAGACATTTCTGTCATCTACAGCTTAAATGAGAGGAATAAGGTAACAAATGGAACTTATATTTTATAACAAAAAAAAAAAAAAAACCAAAACCAAAGAATAAAAAAATCTGAAGTTGGAAAATATGTTACATCATTGTATTAATTAATAGACAAATTATAAAGAATTGAACAACTTTCTTTTGTTCTTTTTATTTTAGGTACTTAAAAGCGCGTGTGTTTCACTTGTTGTATTCCTTTTGAATTCAATTCTCAATCATGGACACATAAACACATTTCAAAATAATGTAAAATAATAGACATGTCAAAAAATACATATAAGGTTATGAGAATAAATTATAAGGAAAGTAGGGAAAGGATGATATAATATATAAAGGAAAAAAAAGAAAGGAAAAATTCTAAAAGTTTTCCTTAAATTTATACAAAATATTACAATTCTACCTTAGGTTATTATTATTTTTATTTATTATTATTTTTTTTTGCATATTTGACGGTTAAAGAACAAATACCTACTAATAGATTATTTTTTAGTAACAAGGGTAAAAATCCCTCTTTTCCCCCTAAGAATATATCTTTTTTTGGGGGCAACGTCGCAAGCAAGCAGATGGCTGTGCTACTATATATTCTTGTGTAGATAACTGTAAAATAAAATTGATAAATGAAATAAATAAAAAGTCATTTTATCTATACTAGCAAGGTAAAGTACTTGCATTAATATTACTACTTCGCACACACATAAAAAATAAAAAAAATAAAAAAAATAAAAACACGTAGTTTCGTCTAAAGCTTTAGCCAAAAACATCATCAGAAAATGGAAAATGACGGTAAAAAAAAAAAAAATAACATAATACTTGATGTGAAAAAGACATTTTAAGTAGTGACTTAATTTTTTTTTTTAGATAAAAGTGGTGAATTAGTATTAATCATGCTGTGATCAAAGTAGTTATGGGTAATTTTGAAATTAATAGGCTATAATAAGTGGATTTAATATTTTTTGAAATGTGGTAAATTGTGCTTTGATGAGAGATGCATGTAAAAAGTTTAGATGGACGTGCCCATAAAAATAAAACCATCCTTTTTCTAAATTAATATTATATTGTATTTTTGATATTTGAAAGTCAGATATAGCATTCCTATTATAGGAGCATAGAATCTGAATTCGATATTCTATTATGATCAGTTTTAGCGCCATATTTATGAAAACACAGGAAAAATAGCTTGAAGTAGTCCTAAGAAATTTACCTTCTACTTATTTCACCGGTTTGAATCAAAAGTTTTGATTCAAATTGGTTTTATCACTATGCTTTTGTATAAAATTGAAATTGTTAAAATGTTTTTAGTTCAAACTTATAATTTAAAGCGGTGAAACAAATACTTAATTAACTTCTCTTAACTTTTTTGTTTATTCTTTTTTTTCTTGAGATCCGCATTAATATACTACGTAAGCTTCTGTTAGTTGATTGAGGTTTAATTAATTGGAAAGTCAAGCAAATTAACCGAGTATTATCATTACACTTGCACATGTTGATGTACCTCTCTCTCTCTCTCTCTCTCTGTGTTAGTTGATTGAGGTTTAATTAATTGGAAAGTCAAGCAAATTAACCGAGTATTATCATTACACTTGCACATGTTAATGTACATCTCTCTCTCTCTCTCTCTCTCTCTCTCTCTCTCGATATCTATATATATATATATAAATTTGCATACCTGCATTCACTTTTTTTTTTTTTTTAATATCAACTATGCTTATATGTATTCTTGCACAAAGTTAAGATGAGAAGCAAAACTAGACGGAAATCAAAGTTTTTCCACGCGCTATAAGGCATAACGTAATCTCTTTATTTAAAATCTAATTTTCTAATTAATCCTCTAGTATTTTGACACCTGCCGTTGTATCTATCATTCATTTTGCTATTCCGAGTAGCTAATCTCCACTTTCATGAATAACTAATTGGCTGAAAACTACCAACCGCGCATGTGACTTACCATGCATTAATCACCATAAATTTATCTCTTATTTATCTTTGTCAATCTACCGCATTCTATAGATAATATTTTTTTTTTGGTAGATAAGGGTTCACACTGCATTCTATAGATAATTTAACTTATAACAATTTGATATAAACAAATTGTATAACCACTATCTTACAAATAAAGTAAAAAGCCAATAACTCTGCACTCTTCGGATGCTAATCAGTTAATTATTAATAAACAAAAAAGCCAATAACTCTGCACTCTTCGGATGCTAATCAGTTAATTATTAATAAACTAAGTAATAATTTTTTTTATTACGATACAACTTTTCCGCTAGCTATGCATCAAGTTGGCACTCTTCCCTACTAAAAAGTAATTAAGACGATATGTTGTCTTCTCCTTTAATTTTTGTTTGTATTTATGCAGAAACCAAATGTACTTTGACTAAGAACAATTAGAAGGATATTGTGGCCAAATAGTTCAAGATTATTTAAATGAATATATCATTTTGATTTTATACTTATTTGTTTTTTTTCCTTCGAAAAAAATTATGCACAAAACTTATTGGTACCTTATACGTACATTAAAGGTCCGCTCTGTTCTATGATTGTCTAGAGGGTTGGATAAAAATTAAAATGTTGAGAAAAATAAACGCATGAGTAAAAAGCTGCGTAAATCGCACTGCGTGCGGTAATCTTACTTTATGATTAAATTTGAGATCAATTAAGAATTAGATGTCCTGTATTTTCATATTATCAAGAGCAAAAAATATCTTTAAAAAATCAATTAGAACATATAGGATTTATAATAGTATACAATATATTTTTTTTTTTTGAGTTCAAAGTAGTATACATTTAATGTAAAAGCTATATTTACTTTTAACGGCTGCTGCAAAAAAAAAAAAAAATTGTAGTAAAGTAGAAGTGCACAAGAGAAAATACCACATATCTTCACTCTTTGAGTATTTTTTAAACTCCCTAATTACGCTAAAATCCACACCCCTTATATATATAAGAAAAATTAGGGCAATTTAGTTTTGATTCGTGTGTTTCCTTTTCTTAAGGCAATAATTTTCAAGATAATAAATAGGCTTTACAACTTGTTAACAACGTCTAATTTACTTATATACTAGATAATATAATTTGGGGTTGGAATTATTCAAAACTACAATTAATCAATTCACACAACATACACTACTACACACTGGGCCTTCCACGACGATTTTAAATCGTTGTAGAAAACTTTTACAACGGTTGAAAACCATTGTGGTACAAAATGGAATTTTAATGACAGTTTTTACAATTATGGAACATCCAAATAGGTGCCAAATTAAGGTGTTTCAAGGGACCTCCACCACGATGGTTTTTTGTAGGAATTGTCATGGAAATGACAATTTTACATGACGCTTTTTTAAAAAAACATTGTGAAAGGTTATGTTTTCACGACGGTTTTTAGCTAAAATCATCGTGATATACCACAACCTTACATGGCGGTTTTTACAAAAACCGTCGTGTAAGGTAGTGTTTCCATGACGGTTTTTGACTAAAACCATCATAGAAAATTGGTCGTGCATAAAAAAACATTGCTTAAATTTCTAATTTTTCATGGAATGGCCAGTCCCTTGTGTTATCTATTATTACAAGGCTTTGATTGCATACAAAAAATGGTGTATATTGAAATTACAAGGAATTTACAAAATCATTTAATTTGAACTATTTTGTATAATCATTTATCTACTATCTCTATCTAAATTTGACATACCTGTTTACAAATTATACCCACTCAATTCTAACTTCCTTTTTATCCATATGTATAAAAAATTCCCTTTTTGCTAGGGCTTATATATCATTGTTAATTATATCCCGCATGAAACGAAGAAAAAAAAACCATATTCTATGTTTCCTTGTTGTCTTGGACACTTACGTTTGTAATATAGCATTCTGTTTAGTCAGAATGTTACACCGCTTCCCACTTGAAGTTTCCAATCATTCAGCGCCCTAACAATGTGTCATGATTAAATAAATTAATAAACACAATTATATAATACTTAACATAGTTAATTTTATAAGAAACATTGATACTTACAATCTTGTAAGTGATACGAAATCATCATATGGTGGGTGTCCGAGAGGATCAAACCAATATATTTTGTCCTCTTATAGCAAAACAAGTGCTAACATCTAATGTTCTCCAACATTGTATGACATGAAGAATAATTTTCCCTTTCGGTGGAGCTAATAGGTGGAAGAGTGACATGGCACACTCTCTACAATCACTCTGAGGATCTCTTGCAACACTTGAAACAATTACCGAAGATATGAAGCCAAAATTGTACCCTTTGCCTTGAAGTTCACAATATTCCGCCAAAAAATTACAATAAAAAACAATGCACTCAATTATTTGAAAGCACCTTACAACTAAACTTAGATTTTAAAAAGTAAGAATTAAGGGTAGAGTTATTACTTGAGGTATACCATTATATAGTTCGCCCCGATTTGATCAAAGGTGATGAAATAGTAAATGTCTTCGTACCCCACATAGATAGGCAATTCATTGCCAGTGAGTATTTCTAATATTGGGTACTGAATCATCAACCCATCGCGCATGAAAGAATGTGTATACAAATCTAACTGCATAAATTCTAAAGTTACATAAGAGATTTAAAATGCAAGTAGTGGCTCATATGTAACAAGTTGTTCTCGTTGTTTTTCTCCCTCAAATTGTGATTCTCCTGCTTTTGTAGAACTTTTCTTTTTTTGGTGTTTATTTCCCCTAGATCTTGTGGAATATGGCTAGGCACTCGACTCATCTTTGTCATTTTAACGACTTCAATTAACCTTTTTGGCAATGTAATGAAGCTTTCGGTGACTCCACCCATAGTTGTTGCTTCAAATGTTGGAACAAGCAATTTAGCTGTTCTAACTCTAATGGTAATGATGCTAATGCACACATTTTTGTCCTCTAAGTGTCTTCCATGGATTGTATTAGTAGGAAGACTCTCCATCCATGCCTTCCTAAGCGCAACAAGTACACACCCATTATTAATTCTATTGTTAACAAAGAGCCTGCATTCTTGATATTATTTAGGCTCTTGACAATGAGGTGACAATTGAACTTTTGGAGCTTGTGGAGCTTCTGCTACATTGTCGGGAATGTTATAGCTAACCTTAAAGCTGTTGCGTTGTGAGATGCTCTCATCCATCGGTCTGGCACGTTCTTGGAAAATAAATTTGGTCACAAGACCTTGCAGTTCTATAATTTCCATATACATCTTTGACATTTAGGAATTGAATTTTGAACCTGGTTGGAGGTTAAAGTATTGAGACTGCTTCATGTATTTTAATTGATCATGAACACATCTTGAATATTCTAGTTTCCTAGTGGCCTCATCAATATGTCATCGTTACCGACATATGAAAAAGTCCCTTGACTTTGTTGCATTGTGTACTAATCCTATAAAACAACAACAAACCATGTTGTTCTTAATACGCTTCAATAGTTATTAAATTACTTAATAATTTGAGTTCAATAAACTTACAATCAAGTTCCCAATTTGTGCTACTCTTAGATTTTTAAACTGTCTATTAGGACCTTGACGTGATTTTACCCACAACTCTTCTCATGTTGGTAGCATGCCCGTCTCAGCTAAATATATTATGCTATGTTAGTAACATATTAATGATAGAATAATTGATATATGCAATACGAGTAAGGTAATAATATACCAATGATTACTCAAGCTTCCTATATCTGTCTCGACCAATCATAGAACTGTATTAATTTTCGCTCTTATTTTTCTTGCATTAGCTAATAGTAGTTGGAATTCAACGGAACACCAATACTTTATAAAAGATTCCCAATCGTCATCATTTATAGAGGGATAGTAGTGTACTACCATAGGAGCCCACCTAAATACATTTTCATCATCCTCCAGAATGGGAAGGTTGGGCTTTACAAAAGAAACATAGAGATCATATCTAAACCCCTTTGCAAATTCGCCACAAATCTTCAAAGCTTTTTTCCTATACCATCCCTCAACTATGAAATCTTTGTAAATCTCTTTCCAAATCATATCTTTTACTTGGTCCAAAACCTTAGTCCTCCAATCGTTAATCTATATTGGAACATGTTCTCGACTAAGGACTTTAATCCAACTACTTAATTCACTTTTGGGTGCATCTTTCGGTTGGCCTTGTGAATCAAACATCACTTCTATTCTAAAACCTCTCTTCTTCATCCGATGAACTTTTTTCTTAAAAGTAGTTCGTTGCTCAAAATCTACTTTGGGATCAAATTTGGTATGCCTTTAGGGCTTAATAACTTGTTTTGCATAGCTATATTGGGAGGAAAGGGAGTGCATTCTTCATACTCTTTATCATAGTGGTCCTTATCGCTCTCTTGGGACATTTTTACCCAATCTAATGACCACCATTTCAAGAAGATTAATACATTACCAAAAAAATAAATCGATTTTCTAGTATACCATTCCAAAATTAATCACAAAATCACAAAATCGCATAATCAAAGTCAACAAAATTACAAAATCATATTTCACAAATAACATAACCAAAATCACAACATCACATAATCACATATTGCATAAAATCACATAGCCATTTCTCACAAATTCATAAAATCTCATAATTACATAATCACAAAATCCCAAAACCACAAATTACATATCACTAAATCTTATAATCACATATTCAATTAACCACATAATCATGTATTAAACAAAATTCATATTCAATTACCATATAATTACAATCATATACAATTAATCATATAATTATACCCTATATAATCACATTTTTTTAGAATTATATAATCACATTCTAAACTAACAAAGTTATTAAGAAAAACTTCTAAAAAAAACCATAACTCACATTTAACCACCATAAGAATGGGGTGATTGCAAATGATGACGTAGCGATGGTGCATGGCGACGGCAGCAGGTAGCAACTGTAGTGGTGATAGGAAGGAAAGAGAGTTTGGCAGTAGAAAGAGGGGGCAGGGCTGGGAGGTTCAAGGCTAGGCAAGGGAGGTGGATGGCAATGAAGGACATAGAGAAAGAGAGGAAGGAAGAGAGATGAGGAAAGTGAATGACGGCGGAGTAGAGAGAGAAAGAGATGAAGGAAAAGAGGCAAAGGAGGTGGACGGTGGTAGAGGAGAGAAAGAAAGAGAGGAAGGAAGAGAGGCAATGGAGGTGGACAGTGGCAGACGAGAGAAAGAAAGAGAAAGGAGGCGAGGAAGGCGACAGCGATGACTTCGACGGAGGGTGAAGGCTTCGACGTAGGGCACAGCGACAGCGATGGAAAGGCAAAAGAGTTTAAGAGAGAGAGAGAGTTTGAATGTTGGGGGGTGCAAGATATTACGATTTCACTATCATTATAAAGCCCTAGGGCCCACATTACATGATGATTTTTATAAAAATCGTCAAAAACTGCCATGTAAGCTTATACATTACACGATGGTTTTTTAAAAAAACGGTCATGGAATATTAATTTTTACGATGGTTTTTTTAAAAAAACCGTCATAAAAAATTATTCTAAAAACTCCAATTTCAAAAGTTTTTCTCCTCTGCCCAGGGTGACTAGCCCGTGTGTTAAGCATTCAATGGCCTAAAATTTTTACTTTTTGCTATTTTAATCATAAATATAACTATTAGAAGATATCCTTTAGCTTAAAAAAAGATGAAAAATGAAATAAAGAAATAAATTGACATAAATTTGTTTATAGATGCTCATTTTTTCCTCTCTTTTTTTTTTCATTGGTTCCTCAAGACATATCTATTCCACATCTTCATGAAACAAATGTGAAATATCATCTTCAAAATCATCAATATTTTCAACTAGTGGTAATCCCTTTATGAATAAGGGGATGTCCTTACAATCCTAGGCAACTTCTTCACCGTCAATAACTACTCTTGGCTTCATTGGGACAACTAAGGACAATTCCAAATCTTAGGGATCCGTTGTATAAAAACTTGGATTGCTTATGATGCCATAATGAAGGGATCATTCTTGTATACCAATCTTTTAAAATCAACCATCGTGATGCCATCATTATCGGTCTTAACGTAGTTATTGTTGGCCCATTTGCACTTACAAAGTGCTATGCCCAATCCCCCACAATCAAGTTCCCAAATGCCTTCAATAAAACCAAAGTAGTTCAAGACCCCATATACCAAATTCTAGTCCTTGGCGGAGGAAATATGCATAGCCTCGGCACAGAGAGTTACATCGCTATTTTGGACCGGATGCTTCTCATCTCTTTTGCCAGTATATAAAGTGTAACCATTTATGAAATGTGACGTATACCTTGTAGTTATCAATGATGGTCCTCTAGCTAGCCGAAAGGTCTGGTTGTGTTCATTTTGCAACCATTTCTCATTTCTTGCTCTTTTTGGGTTTGCCTTTTTTAATTCCTTCATGTGCACCTCAATGAAAGGCTCCACTTTAGTAGCACTATGCAAGACATAAAGACAAGCTTGCTCCCACTCCTCTCGATTTACCGAGGAAGATTACCAATAGATAGTCCCCTAGGCTCAATGTTTATTGTCTTTGGCACCCTAATTGCTTTTGCATTGGACAAGTACTTGGAGAAAAATTCAACTGATTCCTTAGCTATGTAGCTTTCTATGATACATCCCTCTGGCCTATTTCGGTTCTTCACATACCCTTGCAAAACCTTCAATTATCTTTCAAATGGGTATATCCATCTTAAATATACCAGTTCGTATAACTTAACTTCATGTAGTAAGTGTACCGTTAGATGAATCATGATATCCAAAAATGCTGGTGGAAAATACTTCTCAAGCATGCATAAGGTTTGCACTAACTCTGATTATAGTGAATCTAACATAAGTGGATCAATTACCTTGCAGCATATTGAATTTAAAAATGAGCACAACTTGGTCATTGTAAATCTCACATCCTTGGTTAAAATTCCTACAATGCAAGTGGTAGTAATTATTGCATCAATGCACGACAATCATGTGTTTTCATGACAATAAGTTTCAAATCTTTTACCGACACCAACTTTTTAAAGTTCAAAAAATAGTCATTTGGCACTTTCAATGAAGCAAGCCATTCAGAAAGCTTTCTCTTTTCTACTCTTGATAACGTGTGCTTCGCTGGAGGTAAGTAAGTATGGTTCCCTCTTTTCTCAGGAAACAAATTAGGCCTAATTTCCATTTCCATGAGATCTAACCGTACTTTTTCACCATCCTTAGTTTTGCCTAGAATGTCAAGCAATATGCCGACTATTGATGCATAAATGTTTTTCTCAATATGCATAATATCCAAGCAAGGATGAATAAAAAGTGTCTTCTAAAATGGAAGATCGAAAAAATTGATCTCTTTTTCCATGGTCCATCTATCGACAACTCATCCTTATCTCGCTTTCTCTTCGTAGATACCAAATTCACTTCTTTTACCATTTCAAATTTTTGTTCACTTGTCAAAAGATGTGGAGAGTCTTTTTCTTCAATGTTGCCATCAAAGGCTTTCTTTTGTTTGTAGTAGCGATGATCTCAGACAACCATCTTCTATGACCAAGAAAAATAGTTTTATTATCATCTTTTAACCGTTTGTGAGATGTTTCCTTCATACAAATGGGACAAACAATAGAAATCTTCACCGAATAATTAGAAAAATTGTCATATGCGAGGAAGTCATTAATTGTCCATATCAACATTACACAATGAACGTCTCTTCTCGATAAGCATTACTAACTTTGATTCCATTTTCCCATAATTTTTTTAGGTCATTGATTAACGGTGCCAAGTTGACATCAATGCCATCCCCTGGTTAGTGAGGACCCAGAATCAATAAAGACAACATTAAAACTTCTGTTTTATGCACATTTCTAGAGAAAGATTGTAGTTAACAAGTATTACAGGCCAAGTGCTATGCCTACTACCTATGTTACCATGTGGGTTTATTCCATCCGTCGACAACGCATAATATATATTTCTTAGATCCATGCTAAACTCAAGATGATTGGCTTCAAAAGTCTTCCATTGTGGTGAATCCGTTGGATGTTTAAGCATCCCATCGTCGACTTGTTTGTCATGATGCCATGTCAAATTCTTGGCATGTTTTGTGTTTCCAAATAAACGCCTCAAACGTTGTATCGGTGGAATGTACCATAACACCTTTGTTGGCACTCCCCTTTTTTGGCTTTTTTCCTTTCTTCCACTCCACCTTCACTATTGACAAAGTAGACAATAATTCTCATCCTCATACTCATTCCTATAGAGAACATAATCATTTTCACAAGCATAAATTTTCTCATACTCCATTCCCAAAGTGCTCAAAGTCTTCGTAGCCTCATGCATACTAGTTAGTAATTTATTGCCCTTTGGTAGAAGCCTTCCTAGAAATTTTAAAAGTTTTATGAAACTAAAATTTGACCACCCACCCGACGCTTTCAAATTTAATAATCCAATGAAAATGGACAATTTAGTGAAATAGGTACACTCTCATACATGGGTGTCTCGACATCAATTATCATTGCGTTAAATAAATCTGGACGATGTAAGAAGTGTTTTTGTAAATCATTGACTATGTCAACCATATTGTCGTGATCATCCATATCATCTTTCACAATAGCTTCCTTTTATTTACTTACTAAAGTTGGATTGAACTTAGACTCACTAAGAAAATGCCACGTTTGATAACTACTTATAATTTCATTTTGAAATAAAT